>PVJS01005796.1:0-62593 GCA_004027185.1 Glis glis
TTTTTTTTTTTGCGGTACCGGGGATTGAACACAGGGGCGTTCTACCTCTGCGCTATGCCCCCGGCCCTATTTTTTATATTTTATTTTGAAACCGGGTCTCACAAAGTTGCGGAGGGCCTCACTAAGGAGAGAGAGAGAGAGAGAGAGGGAGAGCGTGAGAGCGTGAGAGCTGAGGCTGGCCGCGAACCCGGATCTTCCGGTCTCTGCCTCCCAAAGTACTGGGATTACAAGCGTGCACCACCACGCCCGGCTCGATTTTCTCTAGTTTTATTTTCTGTATATGTAATCACATCTCTATAGTAAAACATATTTTCTAAAGTCTCCACTGAGATCCTTCTAGTTAAATCCAAAGGTCTTTACTCAGTCTTCTTCATCTTTAAAAACTTTCCAAGTTCTGCAACTCATGACCACATGTCTTCCTGAAATATGAAGATTACACTTTAGCAGAATACAAATTTAAAAAAAGAATGTTCTGAAGCTCCTTTTCAATTAGATGTAGTCATAGGTCCATATATATAACTAGTATATATATAATATAGCTTACTTAGAAGCAGAGATTCCTTCTAGAATGAGTATCAAATTTATTTCATGTACCAGATGAACATTGTTTTTTGAAAAATGATCATGGAGAGTTAAATAATCAGAATAACTGGGAACAAGGGATTATTCTACAAGGAATATACAACAAGGCAATGTTGCTTTCTTACCTAATAACACCTCAACATAATTTGTATGTGGCAGCAAACAGGAACTCCACATTTAACCCTGTTTATTTTATCAAATAATAATTTCTTCAAAGGTATTCATTTTCTACACTTCAGGGGCTGTTATCAACCACTATGTCATTTTACTGTTCTATAGCATCACAGGCCAGTATTGAATGAATAGACTTTCATTATAGACTTCTGCCTTAAGGCAAACACAGACAACACTAGGTCACTTCACCCCACCTAGTTCAAGTCAATAGAAATAATGCATCAAGTTATTGTCTCAAGAAACATATATTATCAAACTAGTCCATGCCTGACATTGTTAGGTGGTTGACTTTTGAAAGACTTTATAAAAGCACTTGTTAAAGAATAATCTCACAAGATTAGATTCAGAAGATATTTATAGTGGAGTTCAATCACCTCTTCTTGTCCTTTTAGCTAAGATCAAGTAAACTAGTGTGAAGCTCAGTGGCCCTGGTGGAAGCTGAGGAGTAGAACCAAATCAAACCAGTGGAAAATAAGTAAATAAAAATATAAAGATAATTAATAAATGAGTTAAAATGGTCATATGATAAAATGAATACAATAACTGAACTAACTCTACTAAAGTTACATTTCTACTAACTCTGGCTATGACTCTAAAGAGAAAACACCATAAACAATGACCAGTTTTCTATAGGTTGTTAATTTTGTACACTTGTAATTTTACTCTAAATATGAACTTAAAATCTGAAAACCTTTTTCTCTTTGCTAAGTGGCTTATATTTATATTATATGCAGTTTCTCCACAGGAATCAAATTAAATTTTAATACAGCCTAATTTTCGTGTTATATGGCAATGTGTTTTGTACATCAAAAAAAGCACATTTGTAAAAACATTAGTGTTGAATTTGTGAACATCCTATTAATATATCTTAAGTTATGAAGTCAAAAGCAAGGGAGACTTCAGAAAGTACCTTAAGTTTTCAATATGATTAAATAAAAATATTACATGGAATATTTTTGAATTTCAAATAAACTGATATGATCAATCCTATGATATGGCAAAAATTTAAAGCAATTAAATTGTACATGTTATTAAATTAAACATGAAAATGTCATGATTTTGACCTCTTAGATCTGCAAATTCCAAAATGATCCTAGAGTTGTATATTTTCATAACTTTATCATAGAATTTTGGTTAATATACTTGCTTTGTTTCTTTTCTGATCTATAGCATTTTCATCAGGCTTATGAGTCCTAATTAAATTATTAAATGAAAGAAAAACATGAAAACACTGGTTCAAATTCATCAAAATAATGCAAATTAACTTTATATTCCTATTAATTTTATGCTTCTAGAGATAACTGTTGGGCCTGCACATCTAATACCTACAATTTTAAATTGCCCAATTACTAGAGAGAAAAACTTAATGTACAACATTGAAAAACTGTCAAAAGAAGCACATTAAGATGCTATTTTTTCTGCTACTCTGCAAGGAAATCTATATCCATGTGCCTTTTCCACGCATTGTAAGAAGGATATTCTGAATCAAATCACAAATATCAAGGTTAAAAGTATGATGCAAATCCATTTCATTCACTGATAACCATGAATATATTTGCATGTTTCACCTTTACACATAATACAAAACTAGTATAGATTGTGTTATGTAGCCCATGTTTAAAATTTCTATGAAAATCAAGGACAGAAGCCGGGCATGGTGGCGCAGGCTTGTAATCCCAGTACTTTGGGAGACTGAGACCAGAGCATCTGGGTTCGCGGCCAACCTCAGCTCTGTCTCTCTCTCTACTTAGTGAGGCCCTCTGCAACTACGTGAGAGCCGGTTTCAAAATAAAGTGTAAAAAAATAGGGCCGGGGGTGTAGCGCGGAGGTAGAACGCCCTGGGGTTCAATCCCCGGTACCACAAAAAAAAAAAAAAAGAAAATCAAGGACAGGAAAAGATTACCTAGGCCACAGGGCCTGTCCAACCTCACAGGCAGTTGCACCAAGCCACTTTATAGGCCTTATCATCTTGGGAAATTGCTTAACTTCTCCTTGGCTTCAGAATAGTAACATTTTTCTCACAAAACTATAGCCAGCTTAATTCCTAGGGAGTTAAAATGGTTAACAGGCAGAACTGAATGGTTCAACAGCTCAATATATTTTATGTAACTCCAGTCTTAATTTTTCTGCCTCTAAACATGTATGGAGATACTGAAGAAACACTGTAAAAATTCTTCCTACTTCTGTTTTTAGTATTAGAATGAAATATAAAGCATAATCATCAACATATGTGATATATTATCTGTCTTGGGTTGTAATTTAAGCTTCATGCCCAGACCAAACCTGGGACGTGAATTCTATTTAAAATTTTACAGTTTCGTTGGTATTTTCATTATAATTCCAAAGGATTTGTTAAAGTTCTGGGTGTCATTAAGGACATAAGGAATTACTTTTTAAAAAAGGAGTGAAATAATCATATTTTTAAAAAGCACCTGTGCTTTGTAAGGGAGACCACCAGAAAAGGTATAGAATCATAACAAATTAAAGGGCAATTGCAAATTAACCAGTAATAATTGGTGACTTTACAATAATCATCCACACTTATTTTAGTTATTTTTTACTTTTTGTTTTTGAAACAGGGTCTCGCTGGGTTGCTGAGAGTCTTGCTAAGTTGCTGAGGCTGTCCTCGAACCTGCAATCCTCCTGTCTAAGCCTCCCGAGTACTGGCATTATGGACGTACGCCACCATGCCTGGCTATCCAGTTATTTTAAAACCCATGCCTATCTATCTGCATCAATTAAAATTGAAACTGGAAAACCATTTATGCTTTCTGAATTTGTATAACAATATTTTCTTACCAAAATATGAATAAGTATAAATTAAATTATTTTCCTTTATTTGATAAGAATTTAAAAAGAGAGAAACTATATTTTTAGCAATAAAATAGAGATTATTAACATTTAAATATGCAAGGTGAATCTCTCTTATTCATTGCTTGATAGTTTAGAGATGGTTGGATAGAGATATGAGCATGTGTACAGCATAGGAGACATCCATAATGCATCTTTCTCCCTATAAAAGAAAAGTGGCACAGATACAATCCTTGCTATCCAGTACAAATTGGATATTGTTTAATCATAATTTAAATATTTTAAAGGCTTATTTAAATTAATATATACATATATATATGCGTGTGTGTGTGTGTGTGTGTGTGTGTGTGTGTGTGTGTGTGTTACTTGGGATTAAATCCAGGGCCACTCTATTTCCAAGCTACACCCCCAGGCCTTTTTACATATATATATTTATTTATTTAGAAACAGGGTCTCACTAGGTTGCTGGGACTCTTGCTAAGTTGCTGAAGCTTTCTCAAAACTGTCATGCTCCTATCTCAGCCTCCCCAAGTAGTGGAATTACAGGAGTACACCACCACATCTGGCTTAAAGTAGTATCTCAATAGGAAAGAAAAGATATTTGGGTTGGGCACTGAGTACCAAAACTTAAGCCTTTCGATTACTATGAAGCCTTAGTAAACAATAGAGATAATAGTATACGACTCTCACATAACTTTATGAACATCTGTGCACTTGATTTTCAAGGTTACGCAGAGGACTCTTCCTTACTCTTTCTTCAGTTGAGTTTAGCATGGGTAAGCCAGGCAAATGCAAAGCTCGCCTGAAAGTTCCAGATTCTATTCATATGCCATACGTTACAAACTGTTAGGATGTAGTGTACACACCATTTGGAAGCCCAGAGGGCAGCCAAATGTACAGCTGCTCAAAGCCTTTTATGCCTTATAAGAACAGTTCCACCCAATGCCAGGTCCCAGCCACTGCCCAAGTAGCCAAAAGTAACCTCTTGCTTTGAATGACTTCATTCTTCCAACTTTAAAATTTTACTGTAAACATGGAGGGTATTTAGATCAATATAAATTGGATACCTTTTAGAAAATGCTATAAAAAGAAAGAAAAAACAAAGAAGCTTACATTAGCCAACCTGTTCTTTTGGTTTGCCACGAGTAGAGGTAGAGGTTGGAAGTAATTACTACTATGGCATAAAAGGGAAGTGGGAAGGAGTAATTCAGAGGGACACGGCGGGTGCTGTTGGGCTGTATTTGCTTGAAGGCACATTCATTATGGTGAGATTCTTCACAGAAAACACCTTAAACAACAGGAGAGGGTAACGCTGCTTTGTTTCCAAATCTACAATCACTCCCCCTCCGCTTTTCTCCCATGGGAGACTGACCCAGAACACTAGAGTGAGATCCTCAAGGATCGGTTGCTCAATGCTGTCAAAGATTACCAGGGATCAAAAGCAAGGTTCCAGTCACTGCACACCATTTCCGAAAGGTCAGAATCACAGGATTTCTTGGTGAGTGAATGTATTTACGCACTGGTTGGGCAAGGCTGTAACAAAAGACTGTTTTTACTCTTTGCAATATAGATTAGAAATGAGACCTACTTTTCTGTGGGTAGTTCTTCGACCAATTCTACCCATAGCATAAGCAACTTTGACAAATATATAAATTCAGTTTTGGCGTTGTGCGGTATTTTGAGAGATCTTTTTTTAAGTGTCAAAGAGAAAAAAAATCTGTTTTCAAAGATTCTCAAACAACTACTCAAAAAAACAAAACCTCATTCAGATTGGTATAAATGTATCCAGAAGATAATTGAGAGATTTCTCATATAGGGAACGGGAAGAAACATAAAACATTCCAATATTTTTCATATCAAGCAGTAGAGTATCACAGACAAGGCTGTTGTTATTCTCACCACTGATTTCAATAAACGCAGCCCTCAAGTTGGATGTACCTCAGAAAGAGAAGTAAATATCATGGGACAGAAAAAAGCAGCAGCAACCAGGAGGCAAAGGAGCAAATTCTCAAGGAACAATTTGCTCTTTGTTCACAATTTACATGATTCTTTTGACACTGAAGTAATGGTTTCCTATTGTGGTATGCATTTTCCTCTGCACCTAATTACTTACCACCAAAATACTAATGGATGAACAGACAGGAGGGAAGAAGGGAAAAGGAAGGAGAGAGATTGTTGAGAGAGAAACAAAGGGACATAACTATTCAAAAAGCATAAAAGCTGAGGACAAGAAGTCCAAGAATACTGTCTTGTTGCAAATAAACTCCACCAACAGCCCCTGGGAACAAAAATGTAAAAGCCAGAGAAAATAATTTTCTGAGATAAAGTCTGAACCTGTTGTCATCTGTCATACTATCCATCTTGGAATGCAAGTAGAAATCATGTTATTCCCCTTCCTCTTTTTTTCTTCTGTTTTACATACTTTGGCTTCCTAATTCTTTCTTACTTAATAGTTTGAAGTAATCTGACCAACAGAGAAAGAGCTGATGGAAAAGCAGAAACCAAAGTTTGAAGTAATCTGACCAACAGAGAAAGAGCTGATGAAAAAGCAGAAACCAATGAAAAATATTTAATGGGAGAAAAATTTTCAGGTATTCAGTAAGTTTCTACAAAACTAAAAAAAGGAATATTCTGCATATGATCCTATACCACATCTGAATCATCAAAATTCAGCTTCCTAGCAGCTCATGGTGGCACATGCTTGTAATCCCAGCCAATCAGGAGGCTGAGGCAGGAGAATTCAAAGTTTGAGGCCAGCCTCAGCAATTGAATGAGACTGTCTCAAAATAAAAACTAAAAAGGGCTGGGGATGTAGCTCAGTGGCTACAAATAATTCCTAAATTCTAAACTAGATCCTGTTGATTCACTATATGATGTTGTACAAATAGTCCCTTATTTAATAATCGACTCATTTATCTTTAAACATTAGATTAACTATAGTGTCATATTCCAATTTAAAATGCTGGTACAGAGAGTAATAACAACTACTGAAAAAAATAACTTTCATCATTCAAAGGTTCCAAAAGAGATCAAAAGTGGGACAGAAGTTAAAAAGCCATAGCTCTTCATTTGGCATATATGCCTAATTATTAAGGAAAATATATGATAATAATATAAAGAAAATTTTTCTTTAAAATTGATAATTGGAACTCATACATATTCATAAAACATGCTGAATATATAGCTGGATATGTATGTGTGTATGCATGTGTGTATGTTTCTTTGTGCACACATACTTTACTGATAAATCAACAATCGTGAACCATTCAGTAATGAATCTTCCTGGCCAATTTCAACTGTGATTTAATGTATATCATGTAGCTTTTTTTATGAAACAATTGAAACAATTTTTATGAACATATCTAATAAAAATTGTTTTAAATAAAATTATCACATCATTATTCTAGAAATATTATGGATAGTAACATGTTTCTATATATTCTTGCAATTAAGCAAAAATAAAGAGTATTCATTTGAAAATGACAAGGAAAGCTAATACTTGAAAAAAGTATGTCACTTTTAAGAGATGACAAATATTTTAGAAATCTATATTTACATATTATATTCAAATATGTCTAATTATTTTCATAAAAAAACTAAGGGTCAAATTAAAGTTACACATTAATGTGTTTTTAAAATAAAGTTAGATTTTAGCTGTGTGGGGTTTAGTTTGATGGTGGAATACTTATAAATGCAATCATAAGATGAGAGAGGTCAGGGCTAGAGGAAGAGATATATGGAGTAACTGTACAGGAGGGATAGTAGAAAAACGCTCAACCTTTTGTCCAGTATTTTTAGTACAAATTTTCCAAAAATATTTTACCGTGTAAGTAATATAAGTATATTTAGTGTACTAACAACTGGAATGTCTTCTCCTCTGAAAATCAAACAATACATGCCTTTAAATAATGGCAGATATTAAGAAAACTTTCATATAGACTGCCAAACTATTTAAACTATATTTTAATTTGATTTTTAATTAGTTCTCCATGTTTTCAGAAACGCCCTCTGAGTAGAGAAGTCAAACTGTCTATCTATACACCATAAATATAATTTCAAAATCTGAAAACCATGAAACATACATTTATACCAGATTATAAAACAAGACTGTAACAGAAAGGCAAATTATACATTTCAGACGTATCTTGTGTATATGCACAAACTACATTGGTAAAATTGCTGACCTTTGGAACTTTTTAGTGTGGGAAATTGAGGAATGAAAATGATCAAAATCTAAAGACAGAAAAAAGATGAGGTATCATAATTCAGAATAATGAAAGTTGTAGAAAGCTGAGTATATGACTGAATATAAAGTAGAAAGTTAATTGTGCTTCTAATTTCAATCTAACCATCTTCAACCCAAATATTCACATCAATGAATATTCACATCAATTCATACAAACCTTAAAACCTGAACTAAAAATACATGTTAAAGTTTAGAGAGTAATTATGATAAACTTATATCAGCAGACTTATACATACGTTAGCTACATTTAATAACAGCATACATCCCCCACATACAAAATGACACGCAGACTAGCTACACCAAGAAGCGAAGAGTGAAACAGTTCTGTTATCATTTTCATGATTACAAAAATCTATAAGTTTCTTTGATTATGGAAGTATATACATGTGATCCTAAATATAATTTATTTGCAATATATAAGAGAAAAATTCTAAAGCACAATTTGAGGATTTGGAAGGCCCCAGATCTCTTTTAAGGTCTGCTTGGTGAAAAAGACCCAAGACCCATTGAAGCACACATAATTCAGGAGGTCTGCCTGCCAGCAATAAAGGCCGAAATTGGATACTTGGTGAGATTAATTACCTAGATAGGGGTTGATAATGCAAGTCAAATGGGAATGTAATTAAAGTGCACCTTCCATGAAAATTATTCATTGCTGATGGATCAAGTAACAGATAAATCAAAAGGCATTTAAAAAAAAAGCCTACAGGTTAACTTGAAGCAGGTCTTTCCTCTTTTTTAAAACTCTGTAATTGCAGGTGTGGAATTCATCCTTGCTGGCGTATCCTCATCAAGATACTCAAAGACAAAAAGGTAGACTGTAATGTACCCTATTGGAAACAGAAGCCAACAGAGAAACCATTAGGATCCTAGTTACAAACAAAAGGTCAGCTAGACTGGAACCAGTTGGCTGGCAGCTTTCAGAAGAGTATCAGTCTTTGCTCATAGTATAATGGGGATTGCAACCATAAAAGAAGGCAAGTGATGAATTAATAAGTTGACTAGTCCCCAGGGTGCAATTCTTAGAGATGAAAGGCATGCTGTGGTAATCAAACAGAGTTATAAATTAGATAAATCGGATGGTACAAGAAGTATTTTACATCATCATTATTAAATAAAGTCGTCCTGGATGTGCTGTTAATTCTTTACTGTCAATACATTTATTTACAATCTAAGAACAATAAAAAATGTTTTATAACAATGGCAGGGTAATTTCAATTTCAGCCACCCAGAGGGATGCTAAATCTAATTTCTACGGCGAGTTCTCTTAGATATGTTTATTATACACCTAAGAGTGGATAGATAAAACAAAATGTCCAATTAAATAATAGTTATTGGAAAATATGGCTTGACATGCTTCCTCATTTGCCTGCTCTAACTAATGAATACATTGCTTTTACTCTCTCCTATAAGGAATACATGTAACAGTGTTCTTGTCTACAATAACAAATTTAATGCTGAACGGGGACCTGCCTAATCTGGTAGATGGCATAAAGAATTCTTAAAAAAGGACAACTGCTGCTTGAAAAGATAATAGCTTTAGCATAAAAATTAAAAAACATTCTTTGTACAACTTTAAATAATATTGATTCACTATGACAAGCACTCAAAAAGTACTGGGTAACTTTTCCCAAAATGTTTATTTTTATCTAAACTTGGAAAAGTCAAAATTTGAACTTAAATATCCTCAACAACCCATCTTTCCCACTACCATACAAAAATCTTTCAAATTTCAAAAAAAAAAAGAATCCAAGTAGTAAAAACCTGTTTTACACTATCACTTATCACCAATTAAAAGGTTAATTACAAATGCTTCAACTTTAACACAGTTCTAATAAATAAATATTTCTAAAACTTTGAAAGAAAAATAATTTTACATAGTTCTTTCCACATGGTGAAACGCCAGAAGTAAAAAAAAAATCATAGGCAAACACGCAGTACAGATTTTAAACATGTAAACTGAGACACACGGTTTGTGTTTGAAGTGCTTCAAGTGAATGCATGAAAATCCATGAGTCAGAGAATTATCTGTTTATAGTTTATATTCCTAAAGGTTACAGATTAAAATTTAAAACAGGCAGAGCAAACACCCAATGCACTGTGTATCAGGAGACCCTGCTCTTTACATTTTTTGCAGGTTCCCGCTAGTAACTTAATCCCAACCAAACTATAAAGTAAACTGCTCATGATTTGTCAGATTAGCTGATGCTTGTCCAGAAAAATGGTCTGAAAAGAGAGACACCAGGATACTATAATTACAATCCATTCATCCATTTCAACCCTGGATTGAAGAAATAATGAAACATCAAAGCAGTCAGATAGCAGTCTAAAAGAGGTCAGTTAGTATCCTTTCAAACATAATAGCAGCGTTTATGCAGCAGGTGCACAAGCAGTGGCTTACAAATTATATTAATGTCCAAGGTGTGTTGAAATAGCATTATGGATTCTGGTTCTTTGTTTATGTAACTTCTAAAGACATAGAAAATATGAATAAAGTAGAAAATTGATATTGATATATACTGAAAATAGCAAGAATAAAGTTTCAAACTTCTGGTGATTCTTATAATTCCTTTTGGGGGGGTATTTCTGGGGATCAAACTGAGGGCCTCACACATGCTAGGCAACTGTGCTACCACTGAGCTACATCCCTAGCTTAATTCTCCTACTTTTTAAAAAATAGGTGAGCCCATGACATGGGGCATAATTTAAAATAAATGGGAGAAAAAACAAGAGAAACAAGGAAAAGATGTGAAAACAAAAAGCCTAACGAACTGTAACTATAGAACTCTAGATTTTATATATATATATATATACACACATATATACAGTAACAGACCTTGCCTCTCTATGAGATGTGTTGATCTTACAGCATTTAATATTAAGAATGATAATTAATAAATTATGGGAGAGATGTTGTAAATGTACAGATTATCATTGTATAATTAACATCTTTCCTTTTGTTATGACCTTTCTGAGATTATCCGACTCTAAACAGTGAATTTATGTGAGGCTAAATTTGGGTTCTTGGTGATGTCAGGCATGTGAGAAAACAGGACGAGATGTCAAAGCAAGGAGAAAACAAGGTGATGATAATGTATTAGAAAGAGAACAAAGGCAGTAATTTTTTTCTAAACCAAATTCAGACTCATTTTCTGCTTTACAGTCTTTACCAGTTTGATAAATGTTGTATGAAATCAGCATAAAAAGTAATCTATTACAATTCAGTTCAGCCAACACTGAGCACTTACACCACATAAGCCACAGCATTAGGCTTTGTTTTCAGCCATGGAAATATGATTATGAAATTTTCTACCTCAAGTTCTCTAGCAAAACTATTTCTCATGGCTTCAAATTTTGAAATCCAGTAGACTTTCTCCTGTTTTCATTCTATTGACCTTCTGTGACGTCTCATTCTATGATTAACTGACTCTAAGAAAATGTTCCTTCCTTTGGTTACTGTGACAGCCCTCCTATCCAACCTGGCTGGCCACTCCACTTTGGTCTTCATCATGTGCTTTTGGTATTCTGTCAGCTCTGTCAAAACTGCTGATGTCCTCAAAGCTTTTCTATAACTATATGTAGCTATTACAGCCTATATGCATGTCTACACAAGAACTTCAATAAGTCACATATGTAATAGACTGACATAACTAGAATCAAGGGTGTTTAAGAATTTTAGCAACATTTAAATAATACAGTAGTTACAGGGCTCTACCAGTATGTTTGTTTTTATTATCATATATAATTGATATTATGAATCCTATGCTCAATGTTCTGCCTCTTTTTATATGCTGAAGTTAGTGATCAAATATTATTAAAAATTGGGACATTATCAGATATCAACATTCTGTGAATAATTAAGGACTGCATTTTGTTTTTTTCGTTTTTTGTGTTTTGGTACTGGGGATTGAACCCAGGGGCATTTTAACTCTGAACTACATCCCCACCCCTTTCATATTTTTTTTGAAACAAGGTCTTGCTAAGTGGCTGAAGTTCTCTTTAAGTTGCTGAGGATGGACCGGAACCTATGATTCTCCAGTCTCAGCCTCCCAAGTACTGGGATTAAAAGCATATGCTACCATGTCAGGCTTAATAACTGCATATTTTAAAGCTATGCTAATTGTTCTTCACAAATCCCTCCCTATAGTCATTGTGTCTTAAGGAAGGCAAGCAGCTACAGGTCTGTAAGTACATCTCTGCCATGTACTTTGTCACAGAACATACATCACCCACTCTGACTTGTCCCTGATTAATTTTGTTGGGCCTAAGCAATTATCTCTCCCTTACTGATTGACCTCTTTGTAAATGAAGTGCAGGGAATTTGGATAATTTTTCCTGGGTCTTTACCTCTTAATTGATCCTTGTTCGTTGCTTCCAATAGTACAAAAGGAGCCAAAGTCATGAAAAACAGTTGAAATTAAAACAAGCAACAATCAGGCTTTTGCAGTTGCAATCGACAGATCTGAAGAACAAGATCTTGATAATGTTCTCTCCTTTACCCTATTACTTGGATCAGCTGGTTAAAACTGTTAATGATCCTCATGGATCAATGTCTTTTCCTTGTAGCTGTAATTTACTGCATTGGTGGATTAATACAGATGTTCTCTCTTTTTTTTTGGATGGGTCTGCATCATTCCACTGGATTGCTTGTCTGAATCACATTTGCTTCAATTCATCACCAACAAAGCAAGGAATGAAATAATCAACATTTACTCTCTCTTTCAGTACACTGGTCCCAAAAGTAGAACAACTGAATGCTTATAAGTTTAAAGATTATCTTTCTCCTTTCTCAAGACTATGTCCCTCAGCTGATTCGGGGCTTTAAATGGTGTGCATCGTTGAAGAGAACAGTGCATCGGAACTGGGACTGGGGGAAAACACATGCACTTTCAATCTACGGGCCCAGGTTTTTATTATCATCATCATTATTACCAATAATCATTATATGTATTTATCTAAACATGAATAATTTATGAAATTACTGTCCACTGGTTTTTCATTCTCTGAAATGCAGCTTATTGATTTCTTTCTCTTAATGAAAATTTTCTGAAACTGTGTCTATCTCCACAATGCAATTGCTTTAATAACACTTAAGAGAAATGGGCATGATGGTTTGCTAAGTAAGAACTAATTAATGACTCATGAATTGAAATCTATTTGTACAGTGAAACCAAATAATTTAAGTTACTGGTTTTGGTCAAAAAAGGAATAACCAAAAAACACTTCTTGATTCAACTCATATTGGAAAACTTTCATAAATGTGTTTATCTGTATTCTTTGCATAGCAATTCTGCCATATAATATATCTGTCATATTATTATTTAATCATTTAGTATCTTCAGAAACAGAGATTTAGTATCTTCAGAAACAGAGACTGGATTCAATATATATTGACCGAATAGCATACCCTAAAATGATTTGGATTTTATTTAAGTCTATACTTTAAACTTGCTTTTTGTATTTTCCCCCAAAAAGTAAACAGCAAGTTGTCTAGTTACTCACATTCTAGTTAAAACAGATTTTCTGTATCTCATTTAAATAAACATCTTTACTTTTAAATAAATTGGTTATTTCTTTATAAATATTACTGCAGTATGCACATTTCAGTTCACTACAGTCTCCACCCAATAAATTGGTAAAAGCAAAATGAAGGATTTTTATTAAGAGCAACGTTAGAAGAGTTACTTTACACAATTCTATCATTATGGACTATTCCAGGGTAATGATCCTTGAATTCTTTAAAAGGGGAGGCTTAAATTTAGCAAGTTACAAACTCAATCTAAAAAATACAGAGCTATGAAAACTTTTTCATAAGAAAATCTTAAAAACAGCACTTATTTTTTAATCATGTAGAAATTGCTAGATTAAAATTGCCAAGAATATGACAAACTTGTTTAAGCTTGAAAACTCAGGGACAAAAATGTATATCTAATTTTGTATTAAATGTTCTGCTACCATCAATGTAGCACCTTTGGTAATTTATTAGAATAAGCTCTATAAAAAAAAACTGGCTTGGCTGTTGGTCATTCTGGAAGTTACTACCACACTGCATTAAACAGGCTTAATACTTTGGGAGGAAGAAAAAATCGTAAATATACATAATTTTTACAACTCCCTCTCCTTGTCCAATACAAAAAAATGCATATGCCTTAGTTGGTCTCGTGCATATGGAAAATACATACTTTCCATCAACATAATAGGATAGAATTCAGTTCTTTCAGGGATGAATAGTTATATCAGTCTGTATGGGCTGCTTAACAACATACTACAGACTGACTTAAAAATAAATCTGCATCAGCTGGGCTTGGTGGCGCAGTACTTGGGAGGCCAAGATAGGAGGATCACAGGTTCTAAGCCAGCTTCAGCAACTTACTGAGACCCTCTTTCCAAATAAAAAATAAAATAGAGCTAAGGGTGTAGCTTAGAGGTAGAATGCCCCTGGGTTCAATTTCCAACACCAAAAAAAAAATCTATGTTTCTGCTTAAATACCAAGACATGGGTAAAACTCAGTTTAATATATTTTTTACACCTTTCTTCCCAGTCTCCTCTGCCCTCCTTCATCCTTCTTCTTATCCCTTTTGGTTGCTTATTTATTTGTGTGTGTGTGTGTGTGTGTGTGTGTGTACATTTATTGGTACATTGTAATTATGCATCATAGTGAGATTCAAAATGATACATGCATGCACATATCACTTGGTGTATATGTCTCTGTATCCCACCCCACTGCTCCTTCCTCCATCCCCAAACTTGTTAGTGAGACTGGTAGTGAAACCTTCATGTATGAACATGACCTTATTTGAACTGTTCTCCTCCTCAAATTTTGTTTTTCCCCTCCCCACTTTCCTCCCCCAATCCCCTTTCACTATTCTTCTGGTATCTCCCCTCATTTGGCTGAAGTCCTTTTTGTTTCCTATTTTTGTTTTAGCTTCCACATATAAGAGAAAACATAAAATCCTCGACTTTCTGAGACTGGCTGAATCAGCATAATATTAAAATATATAATATAATATAATATAATATATTCATAATATAAAAGTAGTTCCATCTATTTTCCTGCAAATTATGGCTAAGTAAAGTTCCATTGTGTGTACATACCACATTTTATTTATCCATTCATCTGCTGATAGACACCTTGGTTGTTTCCATAATTGGGCTATTGTGAATTGTGCTGCTATAAACATGAGTATGCATGTATCACAATATCCTAACGGTATCTACAGTATTCTAATTCTTTTGGAAGGATACTGAGGGTGATAGGGCTGGGTCATATGGTGGCTCCATTCCAATTCTTCTGAGGAACTTCCACACTGACCTCCAGAGTGGTTATACTAATTTAACAATCCCACCAACAGTGTATAAGAGTTCCTATTTTCCCACATCCTCGCCAGCATTTATTATTGTTTGTATTCTTGGTGATTGACATTCTAATTGGAGTTAGATGGACTCTCAGGTTAGATTTGATTTGCATCTCCCTGTTTGCTAATGATGTTGATTTTTTTTCATTTATTTGTTGGCCATTTGTACTTTTTCTGAGAAGTATCTATTCAGTTCAATAGGTCATTTTAAAATTGGGTTGCCTTTTGTTGTTTTTTGAGTTATTTATATGTTCTAGATATTAGTCCTCAATCAAAGGAGTGGCTGGGAAAGTTTTTCTCCCAATCTTTAGCTCTCCAGACTCTGGTATGTATCCTTTGCTTCACAGAAGCTTCTTGACAGCATCCCATTAATTGATTCTCAATGTTATTTCCTGAGCTGTAGGGGTCTTGTTAAGGAAGTCTCTAACAGTACCTATATGTCAGAGAGTTGGTTCTATGTTTCTTTCTAGTAATTGCAAAATTTGTTTTAATCTATCTTTTTATCTATCTTTGATCTATCTTGAGTTGACTTTTGTGCAGACTGAGAGATAGAGGTCTAATTTCATTCTACATATGGATATCTGATTTTCTAAACACTATTTGTTGAATAGGCTGTCTTTTCTAAAGCACGTTCTTGACACCTTAATATTTTAAATATATCTACAGTTTCAAGACTAAATTCACAAAATTTCTATATTTGAATGAAACTGTTATCTATAATTACCTAAATAGTTTTAGAACATTTTCTCATATACTAATATTCAAAGAATATATGTATTCATTCAACAAATATTTACCAAAATACCTACCCCAGACCCAATATGTTATAGTTCCAGAGTAGAGAACAAGACCAAAGATATCACTGCTTTCTTAGAATGTGATGTTTAACAGGAAAGGCAAACATTTCCTCAACATACATATGACAGATGATAAACATATGAGATGGTTACTGTATGACCATATCACAGAAAGATGTAATTTTCTTCAAAGTCCCATTATAAGTGTAGGATGTGAAGATATTGAGAAAGCAGTTAGAATTAATTTATCCATGAAGTGATCACCACATACTAAGAATTCACTAGGTCCTAGTTATTTGTACTTATGGCAAATAGTTGTATTTCCCCTAATTAAAATTTTATTAAAGTGGTACCTTAAAAATTTTCCTTTAAGCTGGGCATGGTGGCACATGCCTGTAATCCCAGTACTCGGGAGGCTGAGACAGGAGGATCACAGGTTTGAAGCCAGCCTCAACAACTTAGTGAGGCTTTCAGCAACTTAGTGAGACCCTGTTTTCAAATTTCAAAAAGTAAAAGAAAATAGGGCTGGGGGGCATAGTCTGAAGGTAGGAGGCCCCTGGGTTCCATCCCCAGTACCAAAAAAATTAGTATATATGAAGTTTCTTATAAAAGAAAAATATAAATGTTAATATGCATATTTTAAAATTAATTGTTACAAAATACATACATATTAAAAATTAAATTTCATAAGCAGTCTAAAACTCCTCTTCGTTAAGCAAAGCATACACATTACTAAAATGTCATGCCCTGTGGCTCTTTCAGATACCTCAGGCTTCTAAAATGACTACAACCAACAAAAATGTGTATTTTGAACAGTCTACTAATATATGAATCACATTCAATTAATTTTCGAAACTTTGTGTGTGTGTATTGATCTCCTCTTCTCTCTTCTCTTCCCTCTCCTCTCCTCTCCTCTCCCTCTCCTCCCTCTCCCTCTCCCTCTCCCTCTCCTTTCCTCTTTTTAAAAAGATGGTGTCTCACTATGTTTCCTAGACTGCTCTTGAATTTCTGGGATCAAGCTATGCTTCCTGCCTCAACCTCCCAGGAATGAAACAACAGGCATGTGCCACATGGTCTATGAGTGCTTATGTATGAATATTTGGGAACATTAACATTGTTTCTACCAAGTGTGTGTGTGTATACCTTTTTCACATAGTAGTAAAACAATTGTATCTTGTTTCATCCTATAGAGATTGCTGAATTTAGTATTACTTTAATTGTTTATTTTTATGTTTTTTATTTTTCTTCAGTGCTGGGGATTGAACCAAGGGCCTCATGCATGCTGGGCAAGTGCTAGGCTGCTGAACCACGTCCCCAGCCCTATATATTACTTTTTATAATCTGTAAATGCTCTCAAATAAGAAAATGTATTTTCTTAATATCATATATCCTTAAAAGATAAATAAAGCTTATAAATGGTTAAGAAATATAAAAATATACAAACTTAAATGGAATTAATTCATTTTACTGAAAGGACACATAACTTGATGTGTGTGCACTTTAAATCATTGAAAAGAGATGATCTGGGTTAACTTATGAGAAAAATAGTCACAGTTGAGTCATATTAATTCATGTGAGTGAAGCTATTTCTGACAAACAAAGATATAATTTTTGGTACTGTCTTTTTTGGTATAATTTTGCTTGTGTATAATGTTATATCATATGGCCCTATGGTTATATTTTATTTGGAACATTATATAAACATTACAAATCAAAGAAAAGGGAATAATAAAATGAATCTTTATTTTGGCTGAGAAATCAGATCTGGGCACTGAAAATTGTAAGAAAATTAAGCAAATTAAAATATGCAGAGTTGTTTTTAAAGCTTCTTGAAGAAGGGCAATAAAATTGTAACCAGATGGAAAATCCTGTTTTCCTATCCTATCCCCAGAAATTGTATCTTGTTATTAATATCCTCAGAATATAATACTTCTTAGTAGGGTTCCATTTCACTTAATACGTCTTATTACTGATCACTGAATCAATTTGCAAATTCCCATGTAATGGACTATAGAGCTAGATTCTTTAAGATAGCAATCTATGATAAGATTACATAAACACTTTTAATAATTCCGAAGTATGCAGGGTGCCTGACTGAAATAACCTGGATCATCACTCTATAGTTTGCTGTGATGCTTATAAAGTCACTAACCCTCAACCATTTTTGTGAGTATATGGTACTGGAGATTAAACCCAGGGGCATTCTACTGCCAGCCATTTTTAGTTTTTTTGTCTGTCTGTCTATTTATTTATTTATTTATTTATTTATTTATTTATTTATTTAGTAGTACTGGGGATTGAACACAAAGGCATTCTATCTGTGAGCTACACCCACAGCCCTATTTTATTTTTTTTTTATTTTGAAACAGGGTCTCACTATGTTGCTGAGGCTGTCCTCAAACCTATGATCCTCCTGTCTCAGCTTCCCAAGTACTGGGATTACAAGCATGTGCCACCATGCCTGGCTTTATTTTTTATTTTGAAACAGGATCTCACTAAGTTACAGCACACTCACCTGTAACCTGTGATCCTTCTGCCTTGGCCTCCTAAACACTGGGATTACAGGCCTGTGCCACCACACCTGGCTAACCCTCAACTTTTTTATCTGTAAAATGGCATGAATACTTGTCTTAACTTCACAAATCGACTCCAAATTTTAGTGATACAATGTATGGATGCTATATAAACCATCCATTCATATATAACAAAATGACAAAGTGACATTTTTTTACTGAGAGACTCTATAAGGTATCTCTATAGAGAATTAGGATGTCCCCACCATAATGGTAGATTCTCTGATGCTCTCTCATAGTTGATAAAATGTCTTCTTCATACTTTTTTAATAATAGGAATTAATTCTAGATAAGAGAATTTTTTAAAAGTATTATACTATAAGCAGCACATCAGATAACCTGAGGAAGATTTGCAAATCTTCTTACAAATCTATTTGCCCAGTTTATATCACTGCCTTTCTCTAAACACACCTGTTTTTGTATGACTTAACTATCTGTATGGATGTTGTGATATGGTGCCACAATTCTCTTGTTGAAGCACAGAAGAAATTATCTGCCCAGCTACTGAGACAGCTGACAGAAAGCAGACATCTCTTTTCCCTGTCTCCTTTAGATTTTTTTTCCCTGAAAAAAATAACACCTTGTTCCTTCCTAAGGAAACCTGCAACCAATGTTTGGATAACCCAGAGTTCATGAAAATAAATAAATAAATAAATAAATAAATAAATAAATAAATAGTGAGTTCATACATTTATTTTAACTCAGGACAACCTCAAGGTTCAGTATACATAGAGAGCTCACGGCAGAAGGCTGATGACTCCAATGAGGAGGCTCAAGGTCCCCTCTGCTTGGTCTTGTTTCTCTCCTTCATTTCTGATGATGCGGATCCTGTGTGCGCTTCCTAATCAAATTCCTGCACATGGATGCAGGTGTCTGCTTCTTGGGGAGTCCAAATTTGAGAAACACTCCATATCCTCTTTCAAAGAGTTTACATTTTGATCCTAATTTCTTTTTTTATGTTTATTGGTGCATTGTAATTATACATTTTGATATATGTCAGGGTATGAACATCATACGTGCACACATTGCACATTTAGCCCTCCTAATTTCTTGTCGATGCTTTCCAGAGAACTAAAGCAGTTATCAATCCCATTAAAAATTATAGAACCTGTACACATTTTACTCAGCTGTTAACTTACAGTGAATACTATACTGCACAGTGCCATAGATGCTATTGTCTTATGTGTGCTCTTAGGTGACTACGTAAATATGCAGGTGACTACATGAGTATGTAGGTGACTAGATGAGTCTGTAGCAGTTAAGTGATTGGATTTTGACATTCTTTTCGTTACAATTTACATTTAAAATGCATCATGGACATAGTGGGTGTTCAATAAATAGTAACTATTATTGCTACTTTTATAATTATAATTGTTGTAGTACTATAACACAACCAGTTTTTGTTCTAATGAGTATAATGGTTATTAATATATAAATCCAGCTTTTAGAATATGTGGAATCAGTGTGATATTATTTCAAGAAAAAAAATTAAAGTTCAAAGAGTTGAAGTAACTTGTCTAAAATCATGCAATTATGTCATCTAATATCAAATCACATGCCTTTTCCAATGACATCTCCATACTTTCACTCTTGTACAATCATTTAAATGTTGTGTATGACTAGTTTTCCTATCGGTTTTAATTCTCAGACATTCTTCGGTTAGTTTATATGCAGAAAGAATTGTGTTAGACAGTGGTGACACAGATGAACTTCACACGGTTCCTGACCTGAAGGATAACTGCTAAGTCCCCCAAATCTCTGTGGAAAGAGATTACATTTTATAATTTTGCAATGTCTTTACTAACAAAGTTAAAAATTGTTTAATTGCTTAAATAATTTTAGAGTGAATACAGATATCACAGAAAGAGCCACTACTTTTTGGAAAATATTAATAAAGAGGTAGTGAGATGTTTTTATTAACTTTGATACTTCTGCAGACCAGTTTTTTGCTACAATACTTGTTCTCTGGAAGGTTAGTAGTGGCAGTTAAAATGTCTTAAATAAGGAACAGTATGGTTCTCTTGGAACTCTGTATATGACATATTTGTACTTCATAGGGCAAAACTTTCTATTCCAAAACTCTAGATTGACGAGCAACTTTTCTGTAAATAACTCCCTTTATTCCATAGATAGAAAACTTTATTCAAGGTTTCTGTATTTTGCTCATAAATTCTATGGCTTGTATTAGATTATAATCAAATGTGTTATCATTATATGTGTAACTAAGTACATATCTGCTCAGTATGTACTCATAAGGAGACAGACATGTTTTACCTTTTTATTCTGAGGATCACCTATGGTGTCTCGCACACTAGATAATTAGTATGGTTGGCTGAGTTAATTTTTTGAAAGTAGCAGTTAACTAGGTGCAGTTGCAAACACCTGTAGTTCCAGTTACTTGAGATGGTAGAGCAGGACTATTGTTTGAGCACAGGAGTTCAAGACCAGCCTAGGCAACACAGTGAGACCCTGCCTCAGAAAGCAAGACAAAACAAATTAAAAAGCAGCATTTAACAGTACTTAAGAATGTTAAGTCACTGCTAATATTGTTGTGTGCTTCTTCAAGACAGACTTCAAAGGTAAGAAAGAATGAGGATCATTATGCCAAAAATCAAATGTGTATAAATTACCCTTCACTTACATATGTAAAATCTCCAATGTACATAGGCTTGTCTGTGACATCAACATTAATAGGTCGATGTAAAATGACAACAGCGGAAGGAATGTGTTTTTAACTAGTTTGGTAAGTCGTATGTTCCAGATAGGTAAATATATAAGTATAAACATTACCATATATACTTCTTTATATGTCACATCTTAAACCTAAAATTTGAGATCTAAATAAAAACCTCAGTCTTAAGACAACTTGTGGCAGATAATAGTCATATTTTTTTCCCAGCAAAAGTTAATTCCTCCCTCCTCCAATGCTGTAACATGTAACTGTCAATTTTGTGCCCTCGCTATTTGTCTTCACCTTGCAACAGGTGTAGATACTGGGGTGTTTCACTTTGACAGGTTCCCAAAAAGTTACATAGAAAAGGTCTAATCAATTTTCATTTTTGTATTCACTGCAACAGCATTTTTCTAGCAATCGTTTTTAAGTTTTCTCTAATATCATCTCATTTAATAGGATAATACAGAAAGGTAGATATCAGTTTATCCCCATTTTATTCATGTAGAACTTTAGTGATCTACCCAGAATAGAAATACCTCAAAATTGTACATCCAGAGCTAGAACTCAGGTTCATGGCAAAACTGTATCTATTCTGAAACCTAGGCTGACTGGCATCTTTGCTATAAATAAGTCCCCCTTTTCCATAGAGAGAAAGGTATTTTCCAACCAATGTCCCTGTGCCTCCTAGATCCAGGGACAAAGAAGTCTGTAAGACTTACAGAAACACTGGAGTGCAGTCTTGATTTCCAGACTTCAAACTTAACAGAAAGGAAACTACAAAGTACACATACTACCTTTCAAGCACTGACTAATTATTTTCCATCCTTACTCTCAATTCTTTTCCAGACACGTGTAGATTCTCTTATAAACCTTTTTTTTTCCAAACTAGACATCAGTGGATTGCCGATGAAGTGGATAACCAACCAAAGATCCAGATTTAATTTCATTTCTGAAATGACTGTAGTATAAAGTAGGTTGGAAGAGATGCTGTTTGCTTAAGGGGGAAGGAGAAATTCAAGGATTATTGCAGGTTTTCTTGGATAGTCATAACCTTAGCCAAAATTTTGAATCATCCCTCCTTTCAGAAAAAGTGAAAATGTTGGTGATGGAGAGAAATCAGTAAGCAATGGAATAGAATAGAATTATGAACATATTCCCAAATTTTATGTTAAAACCCTTTTAAAGTTACCACTGTATACCACATTATCTGTATGCATTTCTTTTTAAAAGTAGAAAAAACTAACAGTATAAATCCATGGCTTTTGGTATTTGCGATATTTTAGAAACTAGGCAATCATAGATTAATATGTTAATATAAAAGTACATATGTAGTTTTAGCCTTTAGTTATATTTATTCTTTTTCAATAAACATTATACTTATTATCTTTTACTTATTTTTCTTGAGTTATAATTTATAAAGCATAAAATTCACTCACTCTTAAGTACACAATTCAACATTTTAATGTATCTATGGAGTTATGCCCCATCATAATCTGATTTTTCATATTCAAATTATTACCTTCCCCAAAAATAAAGGCAAAGAAAAAAGAAACAAAAAAATGAAAGAAAGAAGAGGAAAGAAAGTAAGAAGCCTCACAAAAACCCATCAAACCTACTTTGTCCTTTTCTCTTTTTATTTTTGTGCATATTAATTATACATCACAATGGGTTTCACTGTGGTATATTTGTATCCTACTTTGTAGTTAGCCAGAAGAGAATCAACACCTGAAGCAACTTCACCTAACTACTGCAAAATATATCATATAAGAATTTATGGAAAATCTATGACATATTGAGCCCAAGCTGCATTAACTTGAAAAAATTAAATAATAGTCAAATAACAAGAAAAGAGATCCCAATAGCAGACAAGTTTACAAACTCTACTTGTGGTATCAGTTTAGCATCTTCAGGTCATATTAAAAATGAAGTGAAAAAGTAAAATGTCACTGCTTGATATCAACAAAAATAAAGCAAATTTATTCTAGCTCACTAGACCTAAGAATTCCTATTAATGCTTCCAGTACATAACTCTAATGCCAGTACTGTAAAACTAAAATGCTTCAAACTGACTCACTATAAATTTATGATGAAAATTTCAATATAGAGCAACACAGGTGAAAATATCTAGTGATAAAAGCGTTTTAAAAGAATATGAATAGTGCAAATATCAATTAAGTCAGTTTATTTCTTTTGTCCAATTACTGAAGATTTAAGTTTCTATGTTTTATCTCAGATTATCTATTTTCACATGACAGATCTGATTAGAAATAGCCTTTTTAAGTAAACATCAGAATGAAAATTTAGAATAAAAACCCAGTAATCGGTTCAGAATGATAAGCGCATAAGATCATATGCACAGTTTTCATTATGCAGATATAATTTAAATAGGCAACATTTTGTTAAAATTGGCACAGAAGTGAAGAATAGATTAGTCTGTGCCCAGGAATTGAGGATAACACTGGTTGGCTTCAGACAGACAGCCAAAGACCAGGACGACCTTGTGATACCCCGAATTAGGATGCTCACACAACTCATACTCTAGTGTAGATCTGACTTTACTAATGACAGTAATGTAACACTTGGCTACAGCGACTGCACAGTCTCATCCTTCAGCTGCAAAAATTGTTCAAAAGATCAAGAAAGCATCCAAATTCTGAAACTTCTATTAATAAGATTTTTCTGAAGGTTTAGGAAGTCTCCAGTCTCTGAAACTTCCTTCCCAACATATATTTTCCAAAACGTACTTATTATAACAAAGAATGACCCAAGAGGCCATCTCAAATGCCAGTAAAAAATAAAAATAAAAATGACTTTCATGCTAAGCTACGGGTTCACAATTATCATAATCATTCCTTATGAAATCTGTCAAGTACTTATCCCAACATTATGGGCATTCATATCATCACAAATCTACTGATGGACTTAAAATGACTTCATGCATATTTAAATGCAGATTTGTATTACATTACAAAGATCATATTCTATGCAGTGAAATATTAGTGAACGTTATGTGAGATGGTGCAGCCAACTCTTTCATTATTCCTAACTATCATGTAGATTGTGATCATGAGCATGTATTATGAAAAAAGGTAAAGATGTGAGAAATATCCTTTATCTCATTTTGTCCGATATTTTCACTCTCCTCTAGATCCCCCTTTTTTTGTGTGTGGTACTAGCATTGAACCCAGAGGCATGCTACCTCTGGGCTACACCCCCAGTCCCATTTTATTTTTTATTTCTGAAACAGGGTCTCACTAAGTTGTGGATGGCATCACTAAGTTGCTGAAGCTGGCCGCAAAGCTTTGATCCTTCTGTCTCAGCCTCCCAAGTCCTGTGACTGCAGGCTAGCACCAGCCTCCTCTAGATCTTTTAACAATGTTGTTTAAGTTACAGCCATCTTAACAGATTTACAATTTATCCCTTTATATTTCTCTGGACAGATCTATGAGGATGTTAATGAGTATAGTAATGGTTTAATGGGCAATAGGAGAAAGAAGGAAAAGTTTAAGGTGTAAATAATCAACAAGCTGGGAAACCAAGCAACATTAAGTCAATATTCAAGCCAGATACCTCAAGTTTGCAATCACCGATGTTATTCATTCAGTAAAGACAAACAGAAAACATACCTGCTTGACCAGTGGTGATACTGACAGCCGCAAAGAGCCTCTGGGATCGGCTTAAGTCGGAAACTCCATTTACAGCTTCGACTTCAAAGGTGTAATTAGCGTGGGCCAGCAGGTCCATGACAGTGACGTAATTATCCTCTAATCCAGTCTGCTGGGGCATGTACCCAATGTTACTCCCACAGGGCACACACTCGCCCTGCTCCCAGCTGCACCGCTTGCACAGTATTCTGTAGGTGACATCATTTCTTCCCCCGTTGTCTGCAGGAGGACTCCATTCCAAACTGACTGTGGTTTGGTTGATGTTGAAAATGAGGTTCTGTGGTGCAGATGGAGGCCCTTTGGAAACCAAAAAATAAGGGGGACAAATAAACAAAAGTAGAAAAAAAATCTGTAACCGAAAAGAACAACAGGATCTTATGTGGGATATGAAGCTGGTGGCCCAATTACCAGAGAGAAAACGAGCTGAAATGCTTCCTTTCACACAAACCTTTCATTACCTTTACTAGAGACACTGTATAAAAGCCTCCTTGAATTCCATTGGCAAGAGGCTTTATTTATTTTCCATTTAATATGTCAAAACGAAAACAGGATAACAACTGTCTTTGTACTTTTGCCATCGTAGTTAGCTATTTTTCTTCCAATCAATTAAAAAAAAAGAGCAGTTAAGGCACCTAGAGAAACAGTCGTGCAGTTGTTTAAAAATTGTATTCCTTTTTACTGTATAACAGAAATTACATTTATTCCTCCTTAGTGTACTCAAGAACAATTTATAGTAATGCGTGTCAGCCACTTAGAGAGGCCCTCCACAACTTAGAGAGACCCTGTTTCAAAATAAAGAATAAAAAATAGAGCTGGGGGTGTAGTTCAGAGGTAGAATGCCTCTGGGTTCAATCCCCAGTTTGGCCAAAAAAAAATAATTAAATAAAATAAAAAATAAATACAAGAGCCATTATAAATACATCTTAATTTTGGAGATAATGAAAATCACACTTAAAATGATACAAGGTGTGCCTATTTTACATTATGGCTTAACCATAGCTGTTTACCGGAAAAAAATTAATGTCTAAGAAGAACTAAGAATGTATCTACAAATTCAATACCTATCTCAATCAGTTCATAAAGACATAAATGAATACAAGTGATCTCAAAGTCTTTTGTTACCTTCCTATCATGAACTTACTTGTGCAGGCAACGTATGGTGGGTCAGATGGAGCCCGATAGTAACCATCTTCACATTCACATCTTGAGGAGCCTTCCCGATCGGAAAAACTGTGTGTTGGACAACGAGAGCACTGAAGATCTTGTGAGGAAGATTTGTAGAACCCACGGCCACAGGCTGGTATGCAAGAGAAAGTGAAAATAGGAACATGAGAGTAAATAGACCTTTATTCTTAAAAATAATTAGAAATATTCTGCCAAGAATAAAATATTAAAATTGTTTTGTGATATTTGTTTTAGTGTCTATCAATAATCCAATGTCATGATATATTTTAAAGCATAATAGTATCAACAAAATGATAAAGGAAACTTGTACCTTCAGTTAGCATCAATCCAAAATCTAGAGTCTCAAACTGAATTATCAGAAAATTTATTCAGACAAAAGTCTTAGAATGTTTACTTCAGATATTTAAACCAAACTGAACTTTGATTTTGACAATAATTAACTTGTTTTTTGGTCTACATTAGCACATTCAGAGTTATGTTTTCTTAATCTTACATAGCTGTAAATTAACTTTTTAGGTGTTAATTTGACTCATGTTGAAAAATATTGGAATAATTTTAATTATGAGACTAGTAATAATGATGTAAAACCTTTCACCTGAATATTACAGAACCATATTTCCCCAAATTTTCAGGAACTTCAAGATATGATTTCAACCCATATAAGTTATAATACAGGCCACGTTCCATTATGTGAACCATTTTTGTTACTAAAAATAATGAAATCTTATTAATAAGGAAAGGCTGCACCACTAGAAACAAGGGGAAGGCCATCAGCAGTAAATGGTTATCACCGGGTTTCTCCTGTGCTGTGAGAGGTTATGGGGTCAGCCCACTACCCCAGCAGCTGCTCTCAGCAATGAATGATGTCACCTCCTAGTGACATTGTCCTTATTCACTTTAATTCTGTTATTAAAATAGGTGAGCATGGACTATTTAATATCCCTGGATATTTTATATGTTTATCTTCAATTAAAACACAGCAAGTTGAAATTTGCCATTATTTCAACATTTTTTTTATTAATTCATGGTATTCCTGACTGAATAAATGGAGTAAACTTTGGTAATCGTTGTTTATTAATTAAATGTCTATTTATATACATGTGAGCTTCAAATTTTATAAAAATTAATGAGTCACACCTGCAAAGAAAGGTTAGTGAATATTTTCTTAAATTCAGTTTGAAATTTTAATTTATTATTTACAGGTTTATTTAATCATCCTCTATTTGGGCATTATTCAGAAAAAAAAAAGTATATTTTTACTTTAGGGGAATGGGAAGTGGGAACAATCCTATCTTCCTGAGATGGTATAATATCCAGAAAAAAAAACTGAGTTATTCTTTACTTTTATTCACATGCTGAATACTTTATGCATAATTCTGACATATTTGAGAGCTCAAAATCATTATGTGAGTTTCAAAAAATGACAGTGCTTTACATAAACAAAATAGGTATATAATATAGCTCAGAAATTTAATTTAAAATTAGTCTTATTGTGATAGAAATAACTAGGTAGATGGATGGGTAGAAATACAGAAGTACAACCATTTCGTAATAAATGCCCTCAGAAGCCAGCCGACCAAGCTGCTTCTTGCTGGCTTCTTAATTCATACAAATAGAAAGCAGACACATTATACACATCAGGTAAACAGGTATCGTGCATCTTCACATGTTTTCAGTAGCAATTATTATAACTCTATGGCACTGAGAAGCCAATAAATTTAATGATAAAATACAGTAGCAAAAATATAATACCTACAGATATGATTTTGCCACATTGGATGGTTAAATGGTAAGACAAAGGATTTAGCTTAGATTTCTCAGGATGAAAAATCTTTATTCTTTCTATGCCCATTGTATCTTGTTTTATGTATTATCTGTATTCAAAAGAAGTCAATGTTTTACTTACAACCTGCAACTTGAAACATTAAGGTTTGAAAAATGTAAAAAAAAATATAATCAAAATAAAGGAAAGACAGACAGACAGGAACAAAGAATGATAGAAGAGGTATGTATTGTTATTTTTTATGATTTTATGATGTATTTACTTACTTTTCACAAGAAAAGGGCATTAGGAAGCAGGGAGGTGGAGGACCACAGTGGCAACATGGTTTGGCACTTATTAGGTAAGGCTCTCAGAATTAGTAGGCAACAAACTAATGCCTACTACTGAAATCCCTCAAAATTCTTTCATTTCAAATAAAAGCTTCCAAATAAAAGTTTAATCCTATTTCCCTCATGAATCAGAAAGTTCATTTCTTACCTAACTTACATTATCTCTAAAACATTTATATAAATATATATATATATATGTATGTATATATATGATTAAATAATGCTGAGAAATTTAAAACTTATTGCTCGATTTTAAAATTACATTAAATTCTCTTTCCCTTTTAATAGATGGGAAAACAGATTTGAAGGAAAAGTAACTTGAGTTCTTCAAAGAATTCCATTTATCTAGGTTAAAACTGGATTTAGAACACAAGACTATTTACAACTGCAAGCTATTCACCTCAGGATGAGCCAAATTCCGGTGCAGTTTAATGGGCCTCAAGGGCTTTAGTAACCCTAAAAATAATTTTGAATAGGTCTTTTAAAAGTATCTTTCATCATACACTTTTATTAATTTGAAGCTATTACTTTAATTTATAAAACTATGAAATAATATTGTAGCACACCTTAAGAACAGATATTAAATAGGCATCTTAATTTCACTGAATTTTGGCACTGATTGTGCCTGTACAATTATGGAGTACATGTACAGCTATCATTAAACAGATAGAGACAATACCGGAAAAGCCTTGAATTTTTCTTCTTTAAAGTAATATTCTTTTGCAGTTGAGTTAATATTGAAAATTATAAGTTATAACAAGCCCAATTTCATTTAACCTCTATAGAAACTACCAATTTAGAGTTATTAAAAATAAGTACAAAATCTTTGGAGCAAGGGTGTTAAGAGCAAAGCCAAGTATGTGTGAAGACAAAAGCTATATCTCTTAGGATAATAGTGAGCAATTGGGTGGTAAAATCCTGGGAAGGAAGTACCAGATGGTCTTAAAATTAGAAAATGTGATAAGATATCTACAGGAAAGAGCTGGAGTCAAATACTTCAAGGACAGAAACCGGGTGAGTGAAGCGGCATATCTGAGAGTCATACACATAAGGGAGAATTACATTAGCTCTCCAACTACTCCCCAAAAGGCTTCACTAAAATCCAGGCAATTTCTTCTCTCTATAAATGCAGCTGGTTTTCCAGAAAGACTAGGAAAAAAATCCTTAGAGGTAAATGCTTTTCAAAACCTAAAAGATAAATTCCTTTTACACATTATTATGAAGTATACAAGAAAAACTTTCTAGGAATGGTGCGACAGCAGCCTTGCAAACTTTTCGTCCAATGCTTTATTTCTCAATTTACTCAAAAGCACTTGAACTTGAAGCAAACTTTAATTGATGTAGCACATGCCCTACAGTAAAGTTAAATACAGTAAAAAACATTCCCTTTTAACTTTCCCCCTTTTGATGTTCTCGGGTTTTTTAACTAAACATTGTTTAAAAAGTAATGTTGTGCTGTCCTGATGAAGATTGGGAATATGTACAGAATTTGTTTCAAATATTTAACTGATTTGTAAAAATAATTACTCACCTATTATATAATAATATTACCTTTCTGTGTAACCACAAATGTCTGAGAGTCAATCTTTTGACTGTTCTTTCAGTCCTTAGGGCCGTAATGAATAAAATAACATAAGTTCATTATTCTAGAGACACATAATGTAATCTTGTCAGATTTCACGTGTTAAGCAAATGTTTGCTTATTCTGCTCTTTAAACGGAAAACACAAAAAAGCGGGGTGGGGGATGGTTGGTGAGAGAATCTAGGAAACAAATGAAATTTCTGTATAGTAGATATTAACAATAGTATCTAAGGAGCCAGGCGTGGTGGAGCACTCTTGTAACCCCTGTACTTGGGAGGCTGAGATAGGAGGATTGCAGGTTTGTGGCCAGCCTCAGCAACTGATGAGGCCCTCCACAACTTAGTGAAACCCTGTTTCAAAATAAAGAATAAAATAGGGCTGGGTGTATAGCTCAAAGGTAGAATGCTCCTGGGTTCAATCCCCAGTACCACAAAATATGTATATATTTTGTGGTAGATATATATCTAATGTAGATAGATATATATCTAACATAATATATCTAGTAATTTTGTTATAGTATACTGTAGTATAAGGTCTGCTATATTATCTGCAATGAAATAAGTATAATTGATTACATTTGTATCTAACTATTTTTTAAATAGGAATATGTTGTTTCTATACAACCTAATTGATTCTCATAATATTTGGGGTTTAAATTCTTTAACAAAGAACACAAAAGGCAACAGGATTTCCCCTTTATAAATTCATTACTTAAGAATAATAATGCTGTACAAAATTCTGAAATCAAAGATATTTAAATATACAAGAGAGTTGATACTAAACCCTTGTATTCTGATTCTCAAACTCTCCTGACAATAGCGCATTCCATGGTTGCCATCAGTGCATACCAAGTGTTAAAGCAAGAACACGTCTGGCCTCTGAGTCTATATCTGCCTGAGGCAGTCAGCCGAACAATCACCGTACTGTTTTAACAACTCTGGGTTCTAAATGAACATTCTGAAGACTATCCTCAAAGCACAAAATTACAACTCCACAATAAGGTAAAATTGAGCATCCCTCCTGAATAAGGGTACAGACACCAGACTGGCCCTGGTTCTCCTATTTTATGACCCATATGGGTAAGCTTGGGGGAAACTCTATGTGAACATCATTTCTAAGAATTCCCTTCTCATAGTCTTTCCCTAAAATATCCACAAAACTTTAGAGTTCTTCTAGAGTCAAAAAAGATTTCCTGGTCCTGAGAGGGCTCTCATTTTTTGGAAATCTTAAGCTCTGACTTTCATCTCAGGGTCACTTGACGTCCTAGACAAGAAGTTACTGATGATCTATATTTTAGTTGGCTGTTTATAGCTGCACATCAGGGATATCCTTGAAAGACATTATTTGCTTGAATAAATCACAATCATTAAATCATTAGGGTCTGGACGTTTCTGCATTTTAAAGTTTCTCAGGTGTTCAGAACCAACATCCTGGAGTTTCAGATCATTTCCTAAAATTATAAAAGTCTGAGCCGGGCGTGGTGGCGCACGCTTGTAATCCCAGTACTTGGGAGGGGAGACTGGAGGATCTGGGTTCGCGGCCAGCCTTAACTACTTAGTGAGGTCCTCCGCAACTTCATGAGACCCGGTTTCAAAATAAAGGATAAAAAGTAGAGCCGGGAGGTAGAATGCCCCTGGGTTCAATCTCCGGTACCGCAAAAAAAAAAAAAAAAAAAAAACTATAAAAGTCTGTAAACAATGCATGGTAATCAATACCTCCAATAGAACATTGTGAGATAAAGTCAAGATATTATCAGGAAACATATTAAATTAGATTTTTTTTCTTTTTTGCTGTACTGGGGATTGAACCCAGGGCATTCTACCTCCGAGCTACACCCCCAGCCCTATTTTTTATTCTTTATTTCGAAACAGGGTCTCACTAAGTTGCGGAGGATCTCTCACTAAATAACTGAGGCTGGTCGCAAACCTGCGATCCTCCTGTCTCAGCCTCCCAAGTACTGGAATTACAAGCATGTGCCACCATGCCCGGCTTTAAATTAGAATTTTAAGAAAAATAATACTGCAAAAATTTAAATTCATTCATAAGCCAATCAAAAATAGGTGAAGAACTGAATAGATGCTTCTCCATAGAAGATATACAAATGGTCAATAAGCACATAAAAGATGTTCAACATCATTAGTCGTAAGTATAAATTAAACCACATTCAATGGATGGTTATAATAAAATTTTTTTTAAATGTTGGAGGTCTTAAAGAGGAACTAGCAACACTCTATGCTGCCTGTGGGAATGTAAAATGGCATAACCACTTTGAGAAAGATTGGCAATTCCACAAAAGGCTAAACATTGTCACCATGAGACCCAGTAATTCCACTCCTGGTAAATACCCAAAAGAAATCAGAATATAGTGATAGTGACATACATGCACACAGCATCTGATGTGAGACTATAATGTACCAATAAAAGTATAAAAAAGAAAAGAGAATATATATTCACACAAAAACATCAACACAGATGTTCATAATAGAATTATTCATAGTAGCCCCAAAGTAGAAACAATCCAAATATCCATCAACTAATAAACAATATTCACCAGTCAAAAGGATATACACATTGACACATTGGACAACACAGATGAACCTTGCTAACTTCCTACACTAAAAAAATCAGTCACAAAAGATAACACACTGTACAGTTCCATTTATGTGAAATATTCAGAATAGGTGAATTTTTATAGACAGAATGTAGATTAATGTTTGCCTGGAGATGGGGCTCTAAAGAGAAATGCAACTGACTATAAGAAGTACAGGGTTTATTTTTAGGGTGATGTCAATGTTCTAAAATTGATTTGTAGTGATGGTTGTACAATTCTAGGACTATACTAAAAATCATTAAATCGTACGCTTCAATGGGTGAATTGTGTGGTATGTGAATTATATTTCAATAGAGCTATTATAACAAAACCCATTAATAATGTGACTTCATATCTGAACATTTAAGTAGGCAAACATTAAGAAAAATGGCAAATTTCATCTGTCTATATTAATTTATCTTTTTAACATGAATACTCTATTTTTATACACTTGTATTTAGGTATAAGAAATTACTTATGAATTATATAAAAACTTGGAAACATATTATCAGTATACTATTTTTACCCCCTTGTTAATTTGGTGTGTATTTTCAGAGTTGCATAATATATAGTCTAAATTTTATCTGAGTGGTAATTTTTTAACATAAAAGAAACAGTCTCAACAATGCCAAAGCTTACATTTAGGAGAGATTTTTGATAAATTATATAAAAATAGTTGTAACCAGGTGCCTGTAATCCCAGTACTTGAGAGGATGAGACAGGAGGATTGCAGGTTCAAGGCCAGCCTCAGCAACTTAGCCAGACACTCAGCAAATTAGTGAAACCCTATTTCAAAAAGAATAAAATAAAATAGAATAAAAAGGGCTGAGAATATAGCTTGATAGCTTGGAGGTGGCACGCCCTTGGGATTTGATCCCCAGTACCAAGGGGGAAAAAAGTTGTAATTGAGTATTTGAATAGATCTTACACATTCTTATTTTTTTTACCTGTGTTACTTTGTGAGGCATGGCTGGCTTCCTTCCCCCACCCCTCTTCCACTCTGCCTGCCCCATGAGCTAACTGAATACAACTAGACTGGGCTTCCTCAGGTTTTACTCCATTTCCAGACCTGTGATTTTAAGCACAACTGAACTTTTTCTGAAGGAATTATATATGTCTCTGTGTAAAATATGAGGCTTTGCAGATGTTTCCGGCCACAGTTACACAGCTGCAAAGAGTTTATTAATTATGAACTATAAGTGGATTGTTCTGTAATTGAAACTTTCTGGGCTTTAATATTATTGTAGAATCTACATACATACATAGATGGGGAATTCTAATGAATGTTGTTATTTTATTTATTGCAGATGGACATTTTACTTAATTCAGCCAAAGCCAGTCTGTTTCCATAGGAGCTTTCAAATATTTGTGTCATGTTAATATCTACACTTCTATAAGGCAAAGGGGAAAGTACAGCGTTAGTAGGAAGCTTAGTAGAAATAGTACTCCCACTGCTCAGAGGGCTGACCTCATCTGGGATGGACAGATCCAGAATCTGTATTTTAATCCTATTGACGGTGCCCCAGTGGGAATAATTACAAAAGTCGGCCTGAAATCCAGACCTCCTGTCAGTGATATGCTATGATTTTTCACATTGAGAATGAACAGCGGGCAGGGAGGATAAAGACGACATGATGTAATGACTGTATTATAGTGTGTGAGGCACCATCCATATTACCCTACAACTCACTTGCAGAATATAAAGTTTGTGAAAACAAGTACTCAAGTGCCTGAAAACAATTTGGGGAATTTTAAAACTAAAATAAAACAATGCATTGCAGGGCATTATAAATATATGTATGTGTGTTTGTTGTTTTCCTGTGTTATTTAATTTTATTTCATTGGTATTTTATATGGTAGAAATAAAACATAAAATAAGAAGCATTGAGAGGTTTTATTTTTAAGATTTTTAAGGTATCACATAAACACAATTAAATTTTTTTTTATATACTGGAGATTGAACCCAGAGGCATTCTACCTCCAAGCTACATCCCCAGCCCTTTTTATTTTTTGTTTTGGAAGAGGGTCTCACTAGGTAGCTAAGAGTCTCACTATGATGCTGAAACTGTCCCCAAACCTGCGATACTTCTTTCTCAGCCTCCCAAGTACTGGGATTACAGGCATATGACTCCACGCTCAGCCACAATTTAAGATTTTTAAGACATCATGTAAACATGTTTTAAATAAATTATTAGCTTAGAATATGCTAAGTGTTTTTGCTAAGATCTGGAATTAAAACACTTAGTTTTACCAAAATGTCATCATGATTCTGATGTCATTATCAAATTAATGAAAAAGGAAAAGGAGTCAAGATAGATGTTCTGGATGCCTTTTCTCTTTTTATTTTGCTTTATAAATATCAGGCTGTGATAAGAAATAATGTGACACATAAAGATAAATTGACTTTAACTTAAATCTACTCCACCACTTAGTAGCATATAATTGTGGCAAAGCCAATTGACACTGGGCTTCAACTTCTTATCTCCCTGTTATTAACTTTAAAGTAGCATGAACAAAGTATTTAGTTTTACATTTATACCTGGAAAATGTTGTTTTAACAATAACACAATGTTTTGATCAGCATTCTTACAGCTGTAATCCCAAACACATGACCACCATAATTTAGAGGAAAGATTTATCTGCTCACAATTCTGGAGATTTCAGGGGTTCGGTCCCTGTTAGGTCAGGTAAAGTCTGCACAGCTCAGGACATGCGTGGGTAGCAGAGAGAACATGTAAGGGCTCTGCTCCCATATGATGGAGGCCGGAAGCAAGAGAGAGAGTGCAAGGGGAGGAGAGACCATATAATACCAAAGGCCACACTCCCAGGGACCCCTCCTCAGCAACCAAGCCCTGTTTCCAACATAGCTGCTTGTCTACCTGAGGTCTAGGGGGAACATTCTAAATCCAAACGATAACACACAATAATCATTTCTCTAGGTGTTAACCTACCCAACAATTGTCTTGATTAATATACTATCTGTAAAACCATATATATTTCTACCACATTGTCTCCCCACCACACAGAAACCATATACAACCAGCCAAGCAGTCCAGCCACTTGGTTTTCAATGGTGTCTCTGCAGGAGGGAGAAGGGCAGGTTCTAAAGACTATCCCTGGTCTGCGTGGTATCCCCAGCCATGCCTGCCGCTGTCAGCCTTCCTCTGCCCAGCGATTCATCTCTAGCTCTCGTGTGGCATAGTTGCTGAACCCTGTACAGACAGGATTCCAAAAGATGTGCACATTCATTTTGACTCATGTAGATAAGGATCTAGAAATGGTTCTTTAAATTATATAAATTATAAATAAAAATAAAAATAAACAATTCTTGTAAAAGAAAAGATTCAAAATGAAATGATTCTGTTTAGATCTTACTTAATATCTTCCTCATAGGTGTACTCTGTGAGTTCACCATACATATGTATATTTAAAAACAAAGTTAATAGGAAATCTCAGGATTTAATAAGTGTACTACAAAAGAATAAAACTGTAATCTTATCTCTAATTCAAGCCTATGGCAAAACTGTGTTACTACAAACATGTAAATTAGGGGAAGCTAGCTTAACAAACTCAAACACCATATAACTTATTCATAGTAAAAAAGTATGGCTCATTTGTAACACAGCATTATTTTATTGTACTGAATGAATTCTTTGAGCACATGCAATTATGAATAAAAGTATGCAATGATTTGTAAGCTATCAGACAGAATAGAATTTATAGTACTCTCAAGGTTATTTTCAAATGTTTCTCATTTTTTCAATTGTAATACACTTTTATTGGTATATTGCAATTATACATCATAATGAGGTTCACAGTGATAGAAATATACTGCACATGTACTGGATGTGTTTCCCTCCAGATCCTACCTTGCTCCCTTCCTCTCCCCAAACATGTTACTGAGATTGGTAGTGATACCTTCATCTATGTACATAGCATTGTTGGAACTGTTTCCTTCATCGAGCCTCCATTTTCCGCTCCCAAGGTCCCTCCCCCTATCTCCTTCCACTATTCTACTGGTATCTCTTCTCATTTATGTGAAGTTCCTTTTGTTTTCCAGTTTCTCTCTAGCTTCTACATATGAGAGAAAACATATGATCCTTCACATTCTGAGACTGGCTGATCTCATTTAACCTAATATTCTCTAATTTCATCCATTTTCCTGCAGATGACATAATTTTGTTCTTTATGGCTGAATAAAATTCCATCATGTATCCATATTTATAGCAGCAGAATTCACAATAGCCAAATCATAGAACCAACCTAGGTGTCCACCAACAGATGAATGTATAACTTTTTGCCTATTTTTGCTTATGATACCTTATATTTTTAAAATTCAGTTTTATTATTCATCCTCATTATGAAAACATGCTAATAAAGGTAGGACAATGTGGGTTGTGCATACAAAAAACAACCGAACATGTGTGAGTATTCTTCTTTTTAAAGATCCGTACTTTTGTTTGTACACAGTTATTTTTAAAACAACATTTCTCAAAAGATAAAAATCATATTTTTATATTTTGAAGGATGGACATTTTTAACTTCCTAACATAAAGTCTTAACTTAAATGATCCTAAAGAAGCAGTGGGGCTTGTCCTTTATTATAAACTATGAGTTTGTTTCCTCTTCCAGAATTTACTAGGTGTATGATTTTTGCAAATTTGCTTAAGTCCTCTGCATCCAGTTTTCCCATATATAAAATGAAAACAAAACAAATAAAACCACCTCCTAAGATTGTTGAGAACCAAAGTTTAGAGTTCAAGTGAAGAGCATAGCACAATACCTGGCACATAATAAGGCACTCATAAGTAGTTAACTATCATGATTATTTTTCTATATCAATTTCCATGAAAGTTTTGACCCCACCATAGTTTCTACCCTGAATAACCTTTGAGCCATATTCCCACTGCCAGATGGGAATGTTACAAGAAATGTAAATTAATTATTAACCAAATATATTCCTGGGTATCCATAAGTAAAAGAATAAAACTAGACCCCTATCTCTTACCCTGCATAAAAGTCAACTCAAGGTTGATCAAAGACCTAGAAATTAGACCAGACTCTTTGCAACTACTAGAAGAAAACAGAGGACCAACACTATAACATATACGCATTGGAAGAAACTTCCTCAATAAGACCCCCAAAGCTCAGGAAATTAAACTAAGAATTAATAAATCAAATTAAAAACCTTCTGTACAGAAAAGGAAACAAAAATGTGAAGAGAGAGCCTACAGAATGGAAGATAATCTTTGCCAGTTACTCCTTTCTGATAAAGGACTAATATCTTGAATAGATAAAGAATTCAAAAATCTTAACACTAAAAAAAAACCCCAATAAAAAATAGAAAATTGAACTGAATAGACACTTCTCAAAAGAAGAAACACAATGGCCAACAAATATATAAAATAACGTTCAACATCATTAGCAATCATGGAAATGCAAATCAAAACTACCCCGAGATTCCATTTAACACCAGTTAAAATGGTAACCATCAAGATTACAAACAATAATAAATGCTGGTAAAAACTTGAGAAAAAATGAACCCTTATACACTGATGAAGGACTGCAAATTAATACAACCGCTATGAAGATCAGTATGGATGTTCCTCAAAAGACTAGGAATAGAACCACCATATGATCCAGCTATATCACTCCTCAGTATCTTTTCTAAAGAATGAGACTATGAATACTATAGTGATACATGCATATCCATGTTTACAGCAGCACAATTCACAATATCCAAATGATGGAATCAACCTAAGAATCCATCAACAGATGAATGGATAAAGAAAATGTGGTACACACACACAACGAAATTCTATTCAGCCATAAGAAAGAACAAAATCACGTCATTTGCAGGAGAATGGATGGAACTAGAGAATATTATGCTAAGTGAGATCAGTCATTCTCAGAAAGTCAAGGGTTGGATGTTTAGTATCATATGTGGAAGCTAGAGAGAAAATACAAAACAAAAGAGACTTCAAATAAATGAAGAGAGAAACCAGTAGAATAGTGGAAGGTGATTGGGGGAGGGAAGCAAGGAAATAAAAAGGGAGGATTGAGGAAGTAAACAGTTCAAATAATGCTATGTCCATATATGAAGGTATTGCTACCAATCTCACTAACACGTACCGAGGAGGCAGGAGTGGGGAATGGTGTGGGATGTAGAATGGAACATATAAAGTGTTGTGTTCATGTATGTTTTATCACTTTGTATCTCACTATAATGTACAATTACACTGCATCAATAAAAGTTTATAGAATAATAGTCAATGTTTTATTCCCTGACCAAATAATTATTCTATGAACTGTGTACTAAGTAATGGACAAAGAAGGTACAACTGCTAAAACAAAATATGATAATCTCTAAATTCTATAATATCATTTTGGTCACTAGCATTAAATCCTATGGATAATCAATTGATTATGAGCTTAAGGTAATTAAATTTTTGATATTCATAGGAAATTACTTCTGTAAAATATAAACATTGTGCCTTAATTTTTAACTTTCACAATTGCCTAATTATCTCCTATTTCAGTGGTAAATATAGACTCTAAATATAGCTTTCCTGCCAAAGCTGCAGCATTTCATCAATGTGAAGACAGAAGGCTAGTTAATACAGATAGACATGCAGGAAATGTGTGTAGGGACACACTAAGACCAAAGCTACCTGTAGTAGTTATTGGCTTTTTTTTCAATAAGGTTATTGGTGGATCTGGCGATAGCAGAACATTCCATAAAGTCACATTCCTTCAAGTTCACAGAACTTTAACTGAATAAAAAATATACATGTACATTATATTTATAAAGAAAATATTTTCTAAGTACCATGAAAATTAAACTATTTTCTGAGTGACTCATCAATAATTGTTTTTTAGCCCAGAATATATTTATATTTACATATTTGTAGAATACCAAGTCAAAAGATGAAAATTAATTTCATCTTATCTTCATAAAATAAAGAGTAGCCTATCTATGAAAAGCATTTCAACCTAGACTGTTCATTATCAGTTTTCTGAAATAATTTCAAAAATGATTAAAACAAAATCATAAGTTAAAGCTATTTTTCCAGCTACTTTGCAAAGACTCCATTTGTTTTATTTAGTCATTTATAAAATGTGAATCAATACTAAGTCTTGTGAAGCAAATAACCCTAAAGCAGTTTAAGGCAGTTTGAACATGTAGAGAGATAAACAATCATTTCTGTTATGTCAGTGGAAAATTTTCTGGAGATCATAAAGAAATCAGTTTAGCCCAAAGCGTGACATTTTAAAAAGATGCATCAGGACAATGAGGATATTCACTCAATCCTAAATTCTTAGAAATAGAAGAAAATAACAGGCAAAATAAATTCTTTTAAAAAATCACACACACACACACACACACACACACACACACACACACACAGTGAGAAAACTTGTGAGATAAATTGAATCCTTAGAGAGAAAGGAAATAGTAAGAATTTTCTGATTGAATTCCTATACTTCCTACTCCTTAGTAATTGACAACTAGTTAATTAATTGTTAATTTTTACTGGGCATGGTAGCACATGCCTGTAATCCTAGTAATTGGGAGGCTGAGACAGGAGAATCACAGGTTCACGGCCAGCCTCAGCTACTTAGACAGGCCCTCCACAACTTAGTGAGACCCTGTTTCAAAATAATAGAATAAAAATTAGGGCTGGGGATGTAGCTCGGAGGTAGAATGCCCCTGGGTTCAAATGCTGGTACCACACAAATAATAATAATAATAATAATAATAATAATAATTGTTAATTTTTTATCTCCAAACCAAGCAAGTGACCGACACAGCTCTATGCATATTCTAATAACTTTGCATACAAAGCATTTTGCAAAAAGATAATGTAGGTACCAGTAGAATGTCATTTAATTATGCTTTCAATAAATTCTTTAGAAAAAGTACCTGTGTTAGATATGTAAAAACAATCTCAAATAGTTTCACTTTTTTCATTAAATAACTGTTCTATCATGTATCAGTTAAAAGCTCTAACTATTCCACTTTTTCTTTCTTTTTTTTAATTATTTGTGCATTGTAATCATACATCATGATGAAGTTCAGAGTGATAAAGACACATATCCACACATTTGGTAAGCTTCTCCCAAGCTCCCACCCTGCTCCCTCACCTTCCTCATGCATACCATTAAGATTAGCATTGAAAAATTTGTGTATGAACATCATGTCCATTGAAGTGTTTCCTTCACTGAGTCTCCCTCCCCTCACCTGCCTCTCGCCCTCAGGCCCCCTCCATCACTCCACTAGGATTTCTCCTTCTTTGTCTAGAGTCCCTCCTGTAGCCCAGTTTCTCCCCAGGTTCCATATGTAAGGGAAAGCATCTGACCTTTCACTTTTTGTGACTGACTAATCTCATTTAGCATAATATTCTCCAGTTCCATCCATTTCCCTGCAAATATCATGACTTTGTTCTTCTTTATGGCTGAGTGGAAGGAATTGTATGTATATCACATAATTTTATGACCCATTCATCTGTTGATGGACACCTAGGCTGGTTCCATAATTTGGTTATTATGGATTGTGCTACTATAAACATATATTTGCATGTATTACTATGGCGGTCTGGTTTCAATCCCTTTGGGTAGATACCTATGAGTGGTATAGCTGGGTCACATGGTAGGTTCATTCTCATTCTTCTGAGAATTCTCCACACTCATCTCCAAAGTGACTGCACTAATTTGCAATCCCACCAACAATGTATCAGAGTTCCTACTTCCCTACATCCTTGCTAGAATTTATTATTATTTGTGTTTTTAATGATTGCCATTCTAATTGGGGTTAGGTGAAATCTCAGTGTAGTTTAGATTTCTATCTCTCTTACTGCTAATGATGTTGAACTTTTTTTTCAAATATTTATTGGTCATGTGTATTTCTTTTGTGAAGTGTCTATTTAGTTCATTTTCCCATATTTTGGTTGGCTTATTTATTTATTTATTTATTGGTGGTAAGCTTCTTGAGTTCTTTGTATATTATAGATATTAGTCCTCTATCAGATACAAAATCAATCCAAAAAAATCAGTAGCTTTTCTATATGCCAACCATGAATCCACTGAAAGAAGAAATCCAGACAACAATTCCATTCACAACAACCTCAAAAACAATAAAATACCTAGGAATAAATCTACCCAAGGAAGTAAAGACCTCTACAATGAAAACTATAAAACACTAAACAAAGAAATCAAAGAAGATCTTAGAAGATGGAAGCATCTCCCAAGCTCTTGGATAGGCAGAATAACTATCATTTAAATGGCCATCCTACCAAAAGTGATCTACAGATTCAATGCAATCCTTATTAAAATACTATGGTTCTTCTTCACAGACCTAGAAAAATCAGTCCTAAAATTCATATGGAACAACAAAAGACCCAGAATAGCAAAAGCAATTCTCAGCAACAGGAACCATGCAGGAGGCATCACAATACCTGACTTCAAACTACACTACAGAGCCATAGTAATAAAAACAGAATGGTATTGGCATAAAAAAACAGACACATAGACCAAATGGAAGAGAAGATTCAGAAACAAATCCACACACTTACAGCCAATTGATTTTTGACAAAAGGGTCAAAAACATATGCTGGAAAAACAGATAGCCTCTTCAATAAATGGTGTTGGCAAAACTGGCTATTCATATGTAGAAAAATGGGGTAAAATTGTCACTTCTCACCCTGAACAAGAGTCAACTCAAGATGGATCAAAGACCTGGAAAATGAACCAGAGACTTTGCAGTTACTAGTAGAGGGCTGAGGACCAACACTCCAACATATAGGCACAGATAAAAACTTCCTCAATAAGACCCCAACGGCAGAAGAAATTAAAAAGAGGGTTAATAAGTGGGATTGCATTAAATTAAGGAGCTTCTGTGCAGCAAAGCAAACCATCAAGAACCTTAATAGAGAGCCAATGGAATAGGAAATTTTTGCCAGCTATTCCAGTTTTTCTGACCTGCAAAGACTACATAGGAGAAGAGTTTTATTCTGTATAATATACCAAAATTATGGCATTAACACTGACATACTTATTTCTTTATGTGTGTGTCTTCTAGCTCATTATGAACCCCCCAAAGGGGGATTGCATGTATCCATGTATTCCTACAGCCTAGTACACCATCAACCACACAGGAGGTTAACCTATGCTTATGGAATGAAAGATGAAGAATAATTACTGCAAGGCACTGTGTATCTTGCCAAGTTATTCTACTTAAAGTTTTATTCACTGACTCCATTTAGTAAAATTTTTACAAATATTTGATCAATGGGACTAACGTGGTACATTCTTAGTAGTGAACAGTGCAGCCCTGACTACATCAGTAAGGAGACGTCCCACAGGCACTCACTCTTACAGAAGTTCCCTGTTATGCTGTACAGGCAGGCAACTGCACAACCACCGATTTCTGCTCTAGATTTCTAAGATGATTCCATAAGCACTATTGATTTAGCAATATAAATAAATGTATGAATGACATAATAAACATTTTATGAGTATAGTTGGGACATCTCCTTTGAACACAGAAAAAAGAAGGCCCAAAAGAGAAAAACCAAGTGGAGAATTATAAATTGTAACAATACCATCAGTGCATGATTCTTTTCCAAGCCAAAGTGCTAAGCAATAATTTTTCTCTCCTGCTCTGGATTCTTTGAAAAAGACCATTTTTCCTTAAATAGATGACCTATCCAAACTAAAAAAAAGAATTCTAGTTTAAGGCGAACTAGAATTGCTATACAATTAGTACATAATACTTTAATTTAGCTAATAATTTGTAACTAGATAGGCAACTATTAAAATAAATTCTTATAATTAACATTTCTTCTGGAAAACATTGGAATATCACAAATATATTTTGTTATTAAAATAATTTAAATTTATTTCTTACTGGCTCTCTTTAAAATTTTAAAAGAATTATATTATAAACTAACCCCAAACTAATTTAAACAAAATGGGCTATTATTTCTTCTCTTTTCTTTTATAATGAATACAAACATATATATACCAGCATACTCTTCTATTCATTTGGGGTTTTTCCCCACTCAATTTTATATATCTCAGAGATAAATTAACGTATTTCATCTTTTACCTATTGACTGTGCATGAAGATCTATGAGTTAAAGCTTATTTACATGTATATACACTATTTCACCTGCTCAAGTTAAAACTTGAATATGGAAAATAGAGTAAAAGCATAAAATACCATAAAGTTAAGAATAAATCCAGAAAAAGTAATGGTAAACACTGCAAAGTAGTGGATTCAACATATATATGAACATATATTTCATCTGAAATAGTTGAAAATTAAGAAGTGAAATATTATTTTTTCACAGAAAAGGATAATAATGTAAATGTACACATTTCCAAATGAGAAATGTATTGAAAGTTCTTACAAAGAAAGGGATAAAGTGGAATCTAATGATTGATTTTTATCTCTTCACTAATGGTACCATAAAATAATATTATATATAGAGAGGTGATGGCACATTAAATCATCCTAATTTTTTAGTATCAAATCATTTTAGAAGCTGACTAAAGATTTGTAAATGTCAGTCTGTACTAACTAGAGCATAGAAAATAAGGACAAAAGCAGTTCAAAAACTGCACCCAAATGAAGAGGTTAAGAACATACAGAAGAGAAGCAGATGACAGATTGTGAAGACGTGTTGTCACAGACAGATACCAGATGGAATGGGTCTGACTATCTGGTCTATTCTATTTTTGGAACAGACATTTTTCAACACGTAAGTTGAATTACCCTTGTGGCTCAATGTTCAACAAAAATCTGATAAGAGAATTAGTACATGTTTCTAAGTAAACAGAATATATAAAGGCTAAGGGGTGACTGATTTGTGTATCTACAAGATAAATTAATCTCAACTCTTACCTATGGGGTGGGCATGACAATCTATGAGTTAAAGCCTATTTACATGTACAAATACTATTTCACAGTTTATATGTAATTTAGGAATAATGAAGGATTGTGTAAAAATTTTTGAAGTAGGCACTTTGTGTGTGAACACCAGTGGGAAAACGAGGCACCTGACATTTAAAATGTTCCATTGTGTTCTCAATGGAAGACAAAGGGTGAGCCTTGATAAATGCCAACAGGGAGTGCCCCAACCTTGTAAGATTATGAATATTCTTTTTGCCATTCTTCAACATGATTATTTTGTAGTTTAAATTAGTAGTTCTTTAAGTAAGAGGCTAGAAGGTGAATCTTTTCAAGTTACAGATGTTAAAAGAATATGTCTAGACACGGTGTCAATAAAGGTTTTAAAATTCTTTGATTCTCCCAGACTAAAATTCTTTTCTTATCATACAAATGGTGTTGAGAGCAATATTTCACAAAATCAGAATTCAGAAGAAACAATTTTTATAGAGATAAAATATATTGCTCTTGTTATCTCTATTATACCTTTGCTTTATAAATTCTCCAACTAAGTTATATCCTCAATTGGCATGTAGTTTGTCCAAACTTACAAATGGTTGGTTTTTGTTTGTTCATTCTTGAAATGTGTTGTGTACCTAACTACAAAGAACTATGCTTGTAACTCTAATCACCTAAATGGTATTTAATATGGTCTGTTAAACACCTTATTTTCCATATAAAAATTTAACAGTTAAATAAGTTTATATATCGGGCTTGCCTTAACATCTATGTCACAAATTCATTAATTTTTATTCAATTACTTCTTCTACTATCCTTTAAAATAAAGCTACATGGTAAAGGAAATAGAGAATTCTCAAGAAGTCCTCTCTGTTTTGAATTACAGTGCATGATCTTATGATTTAGGGCATATAACTCTTAAAATAATTGTCAAAATAGCTGTCTAGATTAGGCTATATATACATATATATTCTATTTAAATGTTTAATTGTGATTCATAAGTATACAATAAATATATTATATTTATATATGTATTTTATATTTATATATGTATGTATTTATATGTGTATTTATATATGTATAACATAAGAATAAAGGAGAATTTACCAAATGTCAGAATAATTAATAAGAAAGAAGTAGAATATTGAACTCCTTGCAAAAAATAGAGCACCAAAATAACATACAGTATTACACAGACATTTAGAGCTTTTAAAGAAAAATCCATTCTGCACTCTAGAGATGGTTATATGAGGAAGTAAGCCCTATGGGGCTGAGCTTCCTAAAAGTCATTACAGGTATATTTATTAAATTACAAACCATATCACCTCCTTAGTGAAGCTGTATCTGATCTCTAGTTAGGCAACTAATGCCTTTATCTTCCCATTTCTCCAATTTATTACTATAGATAAGAATACAGATATGAGTGTATCTACCATCTATCTTTCTGTCTGTGTATCATGTTGGGTACATTATACCCTCTACAATCTCTCAAGATATTTATCATATTTCTCCAATTAAATATAAAACTATCAAATATATTTTCTTCATATTTCATAGGAGTTTAATCCTTTGAAGTCTTCTCTTTCAGTGCCATGTCTTATTAGCAAATCTTTGATAGCACCCAGCATATTGGTATTTTATGCACATCTACCTAGCTTATCATTTTATTTGCCAAAATAGAAGAAACTCTCTGTGAAAACATATTGATGATTTTTAAACATTTACAGAACAGTAGAGGATAGTTCAACAAACTGCCAACTGTGGAGTCAAACACTTGACTTCAAATCCTTGGTTCAAATGTTAGTCCTATCACTAGACCATTAATAGGAAACTCCCTTGGTTTCCTCATATTTAAAACAGGTACATTAAAGTGTGTTCCTAATAAGACTGTTATTGGAACAGACTCCCTTTAAAATTAAGGACCCCTCTGAAATTAAGGACAACTTCCTGGTAACTTGTTTTACTGCATCCTATATTCCCCCACAATGAGACTGAGAGTAAAGGCTGAAGGGCTCCCTGGCTGACTAAATCTGCACATGTATATTTCCTGCCTTTTGTCTCACTTTGCCACCTTTTCTCATAAAATCTTCCCTTGCCTTTGAATTCTCTGAAGCTGGTGATTTGAAACATAAAAGTTTCCTCTATCTAGGTTTTGAATAAAAACTATTTTCAGGCCAATTTGACTCCAAGTATTTGTGCAGTATGAGGAGCAGTAGAGTCTAGCCGCTTATCCCTGCATTATGACAGTTCCTGGGGTAACATTATGAGGATTAAATTAAAGCATTTTTAAGTGTTTCTGGCACACAGTAAGTACTTTATCCATCAATTAATATTACCATGATCATTATTATTATAGTAACATAGTGAAGAACAGTATATTTTTAAGATAAAATAACATTGCTTCTTCCAAATCAATAAAAATTTTGGGGATATTCTACAATATTTTTGCAAACATTCTGTTTAACTGGCTCATTCTATAAAATATGTAGCTTAATGCCTGAAAGTTTTGACTTAAAAATTCCTTTAGTAGCTTCAACTAAAGAAATAATGTATATTGGACCCTTTAAAATGACATCAATTTTTAAAAAAAATTCATTTGAAAATTAACTGGTTTTCCCTTCTGTTGTTTTGGTCTAGCTAAACTTACTTTGTTTAATATGTTATTTTGGTAGAGGTACAACTCTACCTTTTAGTCTACAGAGGAAGAAAATGTGCCAAACACATGTTTCTACAGTGTAATTTTCTGTGTAATGCCCAAATAACACAACAACGACTGATAGAGATTTAAAAAGTTAAAAAAAAAACCTCTAGTATCTTCTAGGCAGCCATTACAGATAAAACATTCAATAAAAAAAGAAACAGATTTCTATGACAATAAAACTTACATTTCAAGTTAGTTCATGCTCTATTTTTGCTACCTTTAACAGGATGCATATACAATTTGATATCACTCGGCTTTCTATCCATATTTGCAAGATCTGATCATATTTTTCTAAAGATGACTAGGGAAATTAAAATTCCTGTTTTCTTCCTTCATAAACATATAAGGGGAAAAAATCCACAATATTTCAGGACATTTCCATTGTTATTTCTCTTAGCTAGAATGTTCGCAGAAATTTAATTTTAGAAGATTTTTGATATATTGACATGGAAGAAGGTAGACAGTAGTAGGTGGAGGTGGGTCACCTCATCATTACTAATGAATCTGAAGATACCAACAAGGGAGAAAGAGAGGACACACTCACGAAAACATGCCATACCCACACCACCAGTAATCAGGACACAAATTCTAATTGTGGTTTTCTTTTCACATACTGATTCAACACTGGTAGTTTGCAACCAAATAACTTCTAAGAAGGCTTTGAGAATACAACTCATCATCATTAAGTATGAGAATAGAAGGCACATTTCTCCCACCTACTGGAATACATGGAGCTGATTTTCTGGAAAATTGTTTCTTTCCATTACAAAATATGCATTCAAGGTCTTCGTCCCAATGGATTTGAGCAATGATAAATTAGACTATATGCATAATTGCATATCTTATAACTGCAGCCCCACATTCAAGGGCTTGTAACTCTTCAGCCTGAGCCCCAAGTCAAAGATTCAGGCAGATTCACGTACTCCTTCCTTCCATCTTTGAAGCAGATTCTCAAAACACAAATTGTTTTTTCTTAAGTTCTCAATACCCACTCTATTCTTTAGGTTTCTTTGCCTCATGAGGCAGCACCCCAGGATCCTTACCACTTCCACATTCCTGGCAGTGTTGGAGTATAGTTATCTTAATGTATTACATTTTGATAAAAATTACCATGAGGAAATAAAGATATAGAAATAATTTGCATGGAAACAACAAGGCTCTATTCTAGTACAATTTTTTTCTATCATTGGAACAAGGGATTTAATTTTTAATTATCAATTGCAATAGTGTTTAAGTGGGGGTAATTTCCCCCCCACACACACATTCTGCAATGAGTGCAGATATTTTCATTGTTCATAACTGGGGCAGGAGACTGCTACTGGCATCTAGTAGGTAGACATTTCACATGCCTTTCACAACAAAGAGTTACCCTGCACAAATATCAATAGTACTACTGCTGAGAAATCCTACTTCACCACCAATAGGTATCAGTTTTCCTTCTGACCTCCAGGTATCTTCTTGTTAATGAAACCCAGTTCTAAATAAGCACAATAAATAAAGGTTGTGACCATATTTTTAAAATATTTAAACATAAAGAAAACACATTCTTTTTAGATATGTTAGTCTTGTTCTTCCAAAATGTAGTGTTTCTTCTTTTTCTGAAAAGTTCCCTAAGAAATATGCTTGAAAATTAACCTTGTTTGAAATAATTCTGTAAAAAAAAAATCCTGTGAAAACCTAAAGAAGTGCTATATATACTTAAGTTGACAGACTATTTTTTATTACCTCCTCTATTTTTATTACCTCTTATGTCACTGTCCCATATTTCAATTTTTTGTTTGCTCATTTGTTTTGCAGCACTGGGGATTGAAACCAGGGGTGTTCTATTGCTGAACTGTATCACAGCACTTTTTTCTTTTGAAACAGGGACTCACTATGTTACCACACACTGGCCTCAAACCTACAATCCTCCTGTCTTAATCTTCCAAGTACTGGGATTACAGGCATGCACCACCACGGCCTGCTCCACATTTCAAATTTTAAAAGGAACAAAGAGAGAAAATACCCTGAAGGTTGTCATTCCTTCAATAACAGAAAATTTACAGTTTCTAATTTGCTCCACCAAATGTTTATATGGTAGGTGAGTATCACCCAAACCAGAACATTTCAAGAGGAATAAGTAGCTATTAACAATAAATAACAGCAGAATATGTGTCACCTTAATCACTACAATCAGATAGCAAGAAAAGGAATGGCTTTTTAAGAGGTCTTGAAATTACAATGGTAAGTCTCTTAGTGAAATTCACTTTAGTATGTAACTAGTAACTAAAAGACCTAGGTATACACCAAAGTTCTCATAGTTGGAAATTTGTGAAATTTTACCAGCCAGTTCCTCTACCAATATTTTTAAAGTTAGAATCGATATATTTCACTATAACAATTTGCTTGAAACTGAGTTTAAAAACTGTAGGAAGTTTTTGTTGCTGTTGTTTGTTTTATTTTAATAGTCCTTCACACTAACGGAAGCACTTTAGTACTAATGACATTTCAACTTTCAATAACATTAAAATCTATTATTAATTCCACTTAACCCATTTCAGTTTAAACCTAGGTACAGATTAGAGGCAAACCAAATGACATCCCATTAAATCTCACATAATTCTTCCTCCTTAGTTCTATACTGTCATGGGACAAAGCAACTATTTTGTCAGGAAGAAGGTAAACAGTTTAACTTAAACTATTAAAAGTATGAATTATGCACAATCACCACTAACAATCCAAAAGCCATATGCTGCCATACAAGCAATTTTCCCTGAATACTAGACATCTTAATCCTTTTTTGTACAGAATAAGAGATCAAAGAGTGGAAACGGTAACAAAAATTTCTAAGATGGCTGGAGAAAGAAACGCCCATTAGGAAGTGACATTCTCACTGGGATTGCATTTCTTGAATATTCTCCATCAAGTAGATGAGAATATCGGCTCTTAACTTTAGTCCAGGAAAGTGATAGTCTGAAATTAGAGCTGCTAAAAAAAAAAAAGGCAGGTACTGTGAAATTCAAGGAAATGCTGCATCAAGAAACTAAAGGAATGAAAAAAGGAGAAAATTCTCTTTATCCTTACAAAACTGGCACATTATTCCAAGTGAGGTAGCAGGCAGAACCTCACAGCAGATTAAAAGGAACGTGAGGACAAATGTTTCATTCAGCAGGCCTTTCTATATAGCAGATAACTTTCACCCAGTAAAGAAGAGCCTTGTCTTTCAACTCCATTTGAAGGCTTGTGTTACTATAGAAAACTCCCCTTTTTTTTTCACTTATTCATGAATGTATTGGCAAGTACCTCGGCATCACTCATACTTATGAAATTCAACATGGCAGGTGGTCCTTAATTTTTCACTGAAACTATTCAAAACTGCAGAAGGTGACTGCCTTGTTTCCATTTGCTTTTCGTGTGTTTCAGTTGCCATTATGCAATGCCTCTTGAACATTTTCAGAAAGAATTCCCTTTTAAAGTAATAGGGTCTTCTTGAGAGAGAATATGTAGCAGATTTTTCTGAAAATCTCTTAGTGTTATCACAGTTATATTCATCTATTTTCAGAGGCCATGTACATCTGTTCTTGACAATACAATCACAACCCGAGATGATTCTAATGTAATAAATTTTAATTTGAAAGGAAATTAAGCAATACTAATTATTATTTTAAGTTATGGCATAATGGACATCTCATTTTCACAAATCTAAAACTAAAAACAACAATGTAGGAAGTGCACACAATGCAATATAGTGTGCACTGAAAAGTTACTATTATGTTTATTATCTACTCTGAAACAAACTAAAGATTTTGGAAAATCCTTTCAATTTAAAATATGCCCTTAAAAACTGGTACCTCCTTTACATTATTCTATAGGGCAAATAAGTTTCTTCTTTTGGTACTGTGATTATTAACACGTGTACTTGGTAATTTTAAAAACTAGATAAGTAATAGACATTAGCCAATTACTTGCAAATTAAATTAATCACAAATTATATCACAAATTAAAAATATTTGAAACTCTATACCTTTATATTGGTTGTTAAAACCAATGAAGTAATAAATTAGGGGAAAGGTGAATTACATTCTGGAATTATGTGCTAAAGTACGTGTGTGTGTGTGTGTGTGTGTGTGTGTGTGTGTGTGTGCCAGCACGCACGCACGCGCATGTGTGTGTAGCTGGGACCAAACCCAGAGCTTCACAAATGCTGGGCAAGAGGTCTGCTACATCTTCAGTGCCTTTTTCTTTTGCTTATACTTGTAACCCTTTCGTCTCAATTCCTATGTTCAGTATGTTGGAGAAATAAATTGATAGCATCCCCATCTGTGAACAAGGACAACCATACTTAAGCTATCACCAGCGATGAGAATTTTTCATTTCTCAGGCACAAACTCTGAAACTCCCCACTTTGATCTCAGTCTTATACTCTTTCTTTCCCACTATAATTGTGCTTTCTATGCCCTTCTCCTCTGAGGACCCTAAGTAACGATTTCTCCAAATGTGCTTGCAAGAATTGCTCCAAATGCTACTAGAAATTACATAAAAGTATGTGTTCACCTATCCACATTTTATCAATAAATTCAGAAACTATGGATAGAAATATTCTTTAATACTGATTTCTCAGAGCTTTTGTCTCACATTATAACCGCCCCTAAAGAAGACCAAGCCCTTACTACAGGGATGGTACAAATAATTAAACTTTTATTTGCCCTGCTACCATGTTTTCCTTAGTCATGTCTCTCTTTTCTCCATGCCAACTATTTTCACTCCAGCCATCTTCCCACTTTATCATCCGTTCCTTAGTTCACTTCAGTTTGTTTTCTGCCCTCATCACTATGTAGATGATGAAAAGAGACACTACTTGCCCCACAAGGTCTCCTGAAAAACTCTTCTAGCAGTACTTAATCTAACTTGTCTTCCCAGATTTTTCTACCACAACTATTTTCAGAAATATCCCTGAAAATTCCCCAGCACACCCAAGATATACCACCAATGCTGGATACTCTCTCCAACTACAGCCTCAGTCATTCTAAGGGGCTTTCTGACCTGACCAACAGTGAGATCTTAGGGAAAGTGGATATTTTTTTTCTTGCAGTACTGGGGGTTGAACCCAGGGGCATTCTACCTCCAAGCTACACCCCCAGCCCATTTTTATTCTTTATTTTGAAACAGGGTCTCACTAAGTTGAGGAGGGCCTCACTAAGTACCTGAGGCTGGCCATGAACCTGTGATCCTCCGGTCTCAGCCTCCCAAATACTGGGATTACGAGCGTGTGCCACCACGCCTGGCTGGGAAAGTGGATATTTGAAATTAATCCATTCTTCCTTCTCTACTATAGCCAACAAGAAGTCTGTGTATCCTATTTGAACAGTCTCTCATTAAGAGCGCTCAATTTGCACATCACAATCTAAATATCATCTTACAAACCACCTAATAATTAAACCAACACTTACCAAGCACTTTTTTTGGCCAGAGATGCTAGTCAGTACTATATATGTATTATTTAACTTAATAACAATATATTGCATATAACTCAGAATAAATAGATTCTATCATGATTACCAACCGAAGATGAAGAATGAAGTTATGTGAGATTAAGTAACTTGCCCAACATCACAACTAGTAGAGTAAAAGTTCAATTTTTGAGCTTTTGTTTTTCACCAATTAATTGTAATATTCTAGGTAATAACTTGTCATATCAAATATACAAATAAACTATTCTGAGACTTCTAAGACAGGAAAGACTAATTTGGACCATGAAAATTAGAGCTGTGAGGAGTAACACTTGAGCTTTTGAAAGACATTTGATGTGTGAATATTATTTAAAGAGATGGATAAAACAGACTGTCAGAAAAGTAAAACAAGCACAGTAAAAATAATATACATATATATACATATATACATATAATATATATGTATGTATTATTGACCAAGTGAGTTTGGCCAATGTGAAGATGGCTTTAAAAGTATAGTTAAAAGATAAGCTCAAAACCCAATGCCATGTGTAATCCTTAATATCATATTGGTTTTTTCTAGACAATAGTTCTACCTTAACATTGCCCAAACCATACCCCTTCCCTCCCATTTTCAGCAACATTGTCTGTTTGGAGTCCTTGCCTAGATTTTTCAAAAAGGTCTGGTGGCCTTCATTCTCTCCAGACTTTCCCTTCTCTAGTCTACAGTTCCCCCTTGAGGTTGTCACTGCTCAACTTTAAAGCCCTCCTTTAAAAGTCCTGATGCTATCTCTAGCTTCCACATATAAGAGAAAATATACATCTATTCATTTTTTTCAACTGGCTGTACTTGCTTAGTAGGATATTCTCGAGCTCCATTCTTTTTCCTGCAAATGGCATGATTTTGTTCTTTATGGCTGAGTAAAATTCCATTGTGTGTATATACCAAAGTTTTGTGATCCATGTTGATTGATACCTAGGCTGGTTCCATATATGAGCGTGGACATTCAAGTATCATTATAATATTTTGATTTCATATCCTTTGGGAAGATGCCCACGAGCGCTATGCTATCACTGGGTCATATGGTGGTTCCATTCCCAGTCTTCTGAAAAACCTCCACACTGATCTCCATAGAGGCTGTACTAGTTCACAGTCCCACCAACAGAGTACTAGGGTTCTTATTTCCCCACAACCTCGCCATCATTTATTGTTATTATTTGTGTTACTGATGATTGCCACTCTTAATGCTGACACTCTATACCCCAATATGATATAAAATTACAATGTACCAATTAAAAAAAATTGTTGATGATTCCTCCATAACTATAAGTGCTAGCACAAATTCCTTACTGTAGCATAGAAAGAACTCTAGAATTCACTGTAACCTCTCTTTTTTTCCTAGAATCATCATAATAGCCTTCTCACACAAACCGCGTGCCTGGAAGTGCCTTCATAAGCTCCCACATCTATTAAAACTCAGTGCATCACTACCATGCCAGTAATCCCAGGTCTTGGAAAGCCAAAACAGGAGGATCACAGGTTGGAAGCCAGCCTCCCCAATTTATGAGGCTCTCGGCAACTTAGTGAGACCCTGTTTCCAAATTAAAAAAAAATGGTCTGGGGGTGTAGCTCAGAGGTACAATGCCCCTGGGTTCAATCAACAGCACCACAAAACAAAACAAAACAAACAAACAAAAAAAAAAACTTCAGTGTATATGTTATCTCCTGAAAGCCATTATATTTTCTTTAAAATTTATTTCCTCAATTAATTAAAATTCATATACCATTTACCTTTTTCTGACTTGTATCTAGTTAAACATCCATACTTGACATAAAGTCTACCTGAGGTGCACTGCATACAGGTACAATACAGTTTTGTTTTTCTGGTTTGGTTTATCTTTCACCTAATGTGTGGGGAGATAAATTTGGAAGAGGTTACCAGTGGGAGAGGTCTTGCTGCTGGAAGTTTTATGCTGTGTAACAAACAGCTGTTGGGATGTGAAAACACAAGCTGTGGGCAGCTTTTTCCATCTTGTCCGCTGATCACGTTTTCTCATGCTGCAGAAGCTGTAAGATCGAGATCTTGAAACAATAACTATCTCCTGAGTATTTGAGTAGAGAAGGCTGATCTACCCCAAATTATATAGAACTAAGAAGAGCGAGAGGCCACACTTTTTATATCCTTACCAATAAAAAAAAGCTGTTCTAATTTAGATTCTATTATCCAATTCAGATGATCTGTTTCTCTTAAATGTTTTCTATACCTACTGAATGGCATAAAAGTTAAAAATTATACATTTGATTAAGCTAACAAGTTCTGAGATTTTACATATGCAATATCTGACAATCAAAATTTAGTTGTGCTTACAAATACTATGCAATATACGAGATATGGCAAGATTCAATTTGCATTGAAGAAGACTGCAACAATGTAGTCATATCGTTTTATAGTTAAGTTATGAATTCAACTTGGTTTCCTTTTTGACATTAATATGCAATTATATACCAATTTCTTCCTTAAACAAAGAGACATATTTACTTTTGAGGAATTAATATATAAAAGCTATCAGAAACCATGCTACCCATTTGTAGCTTATTCTATAAATGATACTCATTACTACAAAACACTGCAATTGATCGCAAAGATACAATGGCTTATAAGTAACAGCAATTGTTAAAAATCAGTCATACAGAAGAGTAAAATATATATGTGTATGATACAGAGAAATATATGGAAATTCATATATTTTATATATGAAAATGTGTTTAAATAATCCACTTGTCTCTATGCCATCAAGCAGTCAGAAAGGAATAAAAAAATTCATACTTTTAATCCCCACAAAGCCCCTGTTACCCTCTACATTCACGGTAATGCATTTATTAAACTGGTCCAGGTTATATTTATAAATTTAAACTAAAACATTCCTGAAAATAAGGGATCTTGTGTTATTAACTACAGTTGTATTCCACATATTATAATACAACCAGAAAAGTATTTGTACCCCACGTTAACAAGACTGAAAAATAAGGAAAGGATGTGCTAATTTTGTCATGATCTACTCCCACAATTCTTTTTTTTTTTTACTTTAGAATGATACATAATAGATCAGATGGCTAGATACAGTTATGCATATGTACAAACATTCATATATATGTATATATATATTGCAATACATAATCAATGCAGAAAATATGAAGAATATAGAGTAATCCAAGTAATCCCCAGCTACAGATGGTCCACATTAACAATGTCCTGAATATTTTCCAGTCTTTTCCTAAAATAAAAGGCATCATATAATTTAATGGATTGCTTTTTTACTTACCCTAATAATGTAAGCACTGAAAATCTAAAAAAATCTTACAATATGGATACTCATAATAATCACCTATTCTTGGACATTTAAGTTGGTATTTCCTTTTGAAGAGTCAAAGGACGTTTTCTTGCCCTGAAGAGACTATTATCATCAGAATTATTATCATCAAAATTCCTTGTTGGCACTTAACTGCACTTTGGATAAGAAAATATAATGTTTCCTGCCTTACAGAAGTTAACTAAATAATTTCATTTATATGTTCAGTCTTTGCTCTTCTAGTAGGTTAAGCCAGGAACGGTCTAAATATAAAGGATAAGAAGAAATGTCATTATCCATTATTCTCAAGTAACCTAAAATCTAATAGGACATGTTACAGTAAAGTTGATGCATACTGGAAACATGTCTGACTAGTATGATCATGGAATTGTTGGAAAGGACAGGAAGAGGAGAGAATGATAAGCTTAGAAAAATGTTCCAGAAATAGATGACAATCCAGGCAGAAAATTACAATGTACAAAAATCACAAAAGGAAGTAAAACACTAAAGATACCTCATTATTTAGTATCGTTGGAGCCAGGCATGGTGGCACAGGTCTGTAATCCTAGTATTTAGGAGGCTGAGACAGGAGAATCATAGATTCCAGGACAGCCTTGGCAACTTAGGGAGACCCTGTTTCAAAAGCAAAAGAACACAAAAAATAGTTGGGGGTGTAGCTTCAAGGTAGAAGACCCCTGTGTTCAGTCCCCAGTACCAACAACAACAAAAAATTGGTGCCATTGATTTGTGGGCAGAAAGTTAAGCAGAGGTAGGTTACAAAGGATTTTCAAAAAGACATTAAGGAAGATCTTGGAAACTATGCAATAAATGATATATTTTAAAGAAATTAATTACTGAACTTGCATTTGTTTTTTAAATGTAGAACACTTCATGAATTTTCCTGTCATCCTTGAGCAGGGCCATGCTAATCTCTGTATCGTTCCAACTTTAGTATATGTGCTACTGAAGCGAGCACAAAACTTGAACTTTTAAAAAAAGGACTCATGAGACATTAAAAATATTATTGGTGAATAACATGAAATGCAAACAAATTAAGAGGCTATTGCTATTCTCTAAAATAGGACAAAGACTTGAACTAAAATAGCGGCTGTAAGATGGCGTGAAATGGATAGGGTACATTGGAGAGATTTTATAAAGGAAAAATCAACAAGATTTTTGGATCATTTACAGCCACATTTATTAAAATGTAAACACAAAAAGCAAGTTTTAAAATAATAACAATTGTAGCTAACATTTATTGATTGCTTACCATGTGTTCAATAGTATGTTAAATGCTTTACAAGCATCATGTCATGTTTATACATATTTTTGCCCACTTTCCATGTGCTAGTGCTATACATGTATTAGAATACTTGGTCCACACACAATTTATGGAAGGAATATTGTTAATATTTTCCACTTTGAAACTCAGAGTTGAAGGCCTTGAGAGATTAAATAACTTGCCCATTTGCAAAGCTAAAAGGGTGGCAAGGTTCTGGTCTGAATCCTCCATCTCCAGTCTAGAAGAAATATTCTTAGCCATTATTCACTTATTTCTCATCTCTGAAAGATGTCTCAAAAAGTTTTCAGAAAATGAAATACTTATTCATTTATTATAAAGGATGTATAAAAAGAAAGTTGCATTAAATTTCTCTTCAGAGGAAAAGAAAGTAATAGCAAAACCAAGGTCAGAATAAATGAACTTGAATTTCAATCCAAAAACTTATGTATTGACATACAAATAAATATAATTAATATCTAATTTCATTCTTTGTCAAAAGGAAAATAAATTAGTTGCTAGTTTTTTAAGTTACTCTTTTATTAGAGTCTGAGTCTATATCTCAATTAAGGAACAAAAATATTGATTCTAAAGAAAGGAAAAAAGCCGGGCATGGTGGCACACGCTTGTAATCCCAGTACTTTGGGAGGCAGAGACCGGAGGATCCGGGTTCGCAGCCAGCCTCAGCTCTCTCTCTCTCTCTCCCTGTCTCTCTCTCTCTCTACCTAGTGAGGCCCTCCGCAACTTCGTGAGACCCAGTGTCAAAATAAAGTATAAAATATAGGGCCGGGGGTGTAGCTCGGAGGTAAAACGCCCCTGGGTTCAATCCCCAGTACCACAAAAAAAAGAAAGGAAAAAAATCATTACAGAATAAAACCAACTACTAAATATAGAAGGAATATGAAAATAACACATCAACATGGTGCAATCATCAGCGCAACAAATGATCCCAGATGATGTCATTAATGGCTGACAAAGCACTGGGTAAAAGATTGCTGGGAAAGTGGAAAATCATAGTGTCACCAAGTAACACCAAAAATGGTAAATGTATAATAGAAGAGTCTGGCATACATAACCTGAACCAAGTCATCTAAATTAGCAGTAAGAATATGGAGACAAAGCGTCATGGTGTAATGCAATGGAATGTGAACCATAACTGTTTATCTGTGCCAAAAAATGTAACTTGGATGTAACCATGAGGTAATGAGAAGAGAGCCAGGCAAATCTAGAAGGCGGCATATTCCAAGACGTAACTGATACGGATTACTTTTACAAGGTGATAGAAAAATTCTAGATGAAAATATCAGTAATAAAAAATCAGTGAATCAGTAAAAATCAGAAAAATCAGTAAAAAAAAATCAGTAATAAAGGGATAGTTTGATACAAATGAGAAGCTGGCATATGGACTAGACATTAAGATAAAATTTTAAAGGAATGTTAAATAACTTGGGTTTGAAACATTATATGGGAGCATGCTTTTTTATTTTGGAGAAATATGCTAGAATCTTTAGATGTTAACTATCATGATGTCTGAAACTTACTTGTTAAATGATGGTACATCCATAGCGGGGAAAAGATTAAACACACACACACACACACACACACACACACACACACACACAGGGGGTGGAAAGGTGAATATAAATATATAAATGTGGGAAAATTTTAACAATGAAAGGGCCTGAAGACATTAGGATGTTCATTCTAGTTTTCTGTTGCTTAACATCTTGGGGGGGGGGCTGAGGATAGAAACCAGAGGCATTCTACCTCTGAGCTACACCCCCAGCCCTATTTTATTCTTTTATTTATTGAAACAGGGTCTCACGAAGTTATGGAGGGCCTCACTAAGTTGCTGAGCCTGGCCACGAACCTGCAATCCTCCTGTTTCAACCTCCTAAATACTGGGATTACATGCATGTGCCACTATGCCCAGCCGTTGGTTAACATTTTAAAATGGAAAAATTAAATTTTACAAATGGATTTAAAAACACATTTGCTATGTTGTTAACATTATTAATTTTACATTTTTTGCCAATCTATAAATTTAGGAAAGTTTATCTCTCCCCAAGATATTTATTATAGTTACCTATAAACAAAAATCACTCAGGAAATACTTGTTGGAGTAAATTGAATTGGTCTTATATTCCAAATGCCTTTCCCCAACAGTCTTTTTAGTACTGATTCTTGTTGATGTCAACATTTTTGTTGTGTTTGGTCTTCAATTCTCCATGCCAGCACTGAAGTATCCCTAATCCCCCCATATATCACATCCCTGTCAATTTCATCACTTTTCGTTAGTAAAATGCCTTAAAGTTTAGTGAAAATTTAAATTGTCACCAACTATTTTAATCTGGCTGAATCGTGCTGGTAGCCCTGTTATGGGTACACTCTAATGAGAATGATCCCTCCAGAATTTTCCACCAGGCTCTAGATCTCCAGAGATTCATACAGATTCCGAAACATACATCTCTACCTTGGGAGCACAAAAAGTCATTATGAAGTACAAAGGCATGCATGGCAACTTCAGTGTCACTACCACTTGGAAAACGTCTCATACAACACCACTGTGTAAGAAATAAACAAAAGCAGACTACTGGTAATGGAGGAAAAGAAAACCGGAAAGTGCTTCTCAGTATTCAAGGGGTAAAACAGAGTTATATGGCTTTATTAAATACAAAGTGGTAGCATACTGAGCTTTTTTTATATCAGCATTATGCCTCCATAGAGAGGACAGAGGAAGACTTAAGGAAAGTGGCCTGAACACAGCAAAACTTAAAGAATAATTTCAAGTCACAAAGGAACAGTATTCAGATAAAATAGGATTTACTGCAGAATCTATTGACCTAAGAAAATTTTCTTCATATTTATAAATACGTTTCTGAACTATTTATTTATATTTGATGAATATATGTTTCTGAACTATTCATTTATATTTACAAATATAAATAAATGATAGAAAGGAGGAAGGAAGAGAAATGAGAGGGAAGCTGGTTAGTTACTTAGCTGATTTGCAAAAACAAAAGGGCAACAGAATAATTTGCTTTTCTGACCTATCACTTCCTAATTTATCTTCCAGCTACATAAAAATAAGTGGAGAGAGAAAACCTAAAACTAAAAATCTGAGATCTGAACTGAAGTTAATTTTTGACTCATCGTAATGTTGGTGCTTTGAAGCAAAGCAGACAGCATTTGACTTACTTTCTTTAAATAGAAAATGGCATAATGTAAATTTTAATATACATATATGACATGCTCTCAACTTTTTAAAATTATATGCTATAGTCTATTGCTCTACAGAAGGCAATTTTTATGTTCAATTCCTTCCATCTCAGGATTCCTTTACAACTACCAAAGAAAGCCATAGCTATTCTGACAAAGCAGTGGTAACTGCAGTGTTACACACAGCTGGCTTCAGAGGTCTGCAGGTAGAGAAGAGGAAAATCTCCCCCTTTTCCTGACAGCAAACATAGATTAAGCTTCTCCAGAAATCTTTGACCCCTGTAGCACAGTGAGAAGCAGAAGTAAAATCAACCCTGCCCTCAGAAGAATGGTTACCTTTCATTCATCGCCTGTGCTTCTGCCTGGCTACCTCAATAGGAAGAGGGGAAGAGTCAGAGCTGATACTGGAACTACTGCTTTATTTTTCCCTCCAGATTGACGGAAAGGAAAAAAATAAAATAAAATAAATAGCAACATCTATGGCTCTCAGGAATGTCACTAAGTATGATTCTCCAGTTGACTATAATACAAAGAATCTGTCTCACATTTTTTCTTCACTTTTTAAATAGGAAAAACAAAACATATTTAAAACTGAATACTGTGCATTTACCTTATTTTCCTATAAATGATTCCTTAAGGTACAAAGTAATATTTAGTATACATTAACAAAGCGCAGAAATTTCCTGCCAAGGAATAGATTGGATTTTTTAATTTTGACTTAAATGCAAAATAATGACTTGCATATTTAAAACTATAAGCATGCCAAGTCTATTAGACAATAAGGCACCATTTATTATTGTAAAAACAATAAACATAATGTGTTTTTGATATCATATATTTCCCATGTGAGAGCTTACAAATACAAACCAAAAAGGTAAAATAAGGTTTAATTTACTTAAATTATTTTAATTTGAAATTATTTTTTAAAATAAAGGGAATCAAATTCTTTGTAGGGAATAATTTCTTAATATTTATGTACACTTATTTACTAAATAAGTGATAGGAGTATCCCACTTCATACAGTATCAACATTTTACTATTTAAAACAAAATATATCACTGCAATTATTACATATATATAATAACTGCAATCAACTCTGAATAAGGATGCTTTGGCTCTAGTCTGACCAAATTTAAATATCTTCAAAAATCATGTTAAGACTGTTGGGGAAAATCACAGTTCATAATGAAGTTGCATGATTTCTATAGGCATCTTTACTAACCCTCTGTTTTCATCTTTTCTCAAACCATAGTTCTTGTGGCTTTCTGACCAGAATTTAGGAATCCCAATTATTTCAGGCACTGTTGGCTCCTAAAAATCTGAAATATAAATCAGTGTTTATGTGGATACAGTACCTGAATAATCTTGAATAAGAAGCTCAGTGATTGTTAAAATAGTACCTGAATGATATTTATATTTAGAACTTCGTCTCAAAAGTTTCCATCCAAACAATGCCACTAAGAATAAACCAAACCGTCTGTGAGATGACACCAGTAGTTAGATGATTCAAATGATTCAACATGGAATAATTTTAGAAAGTTACAGGAAGCTTGTATAATGCCATAATACATCAATTTGCATAAACGAACCCCATCCTGGGCTAGCTGGACTGAACTGGACTGAACTCTGTAAACTCTGAGGGTTAAGGGGCTGAAACTTGCTTATCAGCAGCATGAAATGCTATTTTGGTTTCTAAACCTCAGTGTTACTAATCTAATATGACTTATGTAGATCATAAACTACAATTGGGCTTTCAATTTAGATCCAAACACCTGGCTAAATCCATTAACCAGAGATTCCATGAAGCAAAGTCCATGGCCTTTCAACCAATTCTTCCTTTTTTCTGTCTATTATCGAAATTCTTTCAATGAGATTTCTGAGGAATTCCAGAAAAATCCATGATAATGTAGTGTAAAATTCACACATACACACACATGCAAAAATCTGTACTTCAGGTAGCCTTTTCACTAAATCATTTTATTAGGAGACTCACACTTGACTGTGTAGGTCACTTATCCAAACATATCTCCAGAATAAGAGGCTCCTATCATTGCCGGATAGGATGTGTTTATATGTATTCGTGTGCACTGGATTTTTCTCAAAGATTCTTTATGAAAACTGACTATTGTAATTCAAAAGATCTGAAAGTCAGCTCAATTTATTCCACCACCACCAACACCACCACTAATAACAATACTTATTACGTTATTCTTTATCAAGTTACTGCTTCCAGGACAAATGTTTCACAGACTGAATTTAATATCTTTATGAGCAGATAGTACAAAGTAAAAACACTAATACGTAACAACTCTATTACTTGAAATTAGTATATATATAATACCATAAATACATATATATA
>PVJS01005797.1:0-62586 GCA_004027185.1 Glis glis
AAGTTGCGGAGGGCCTCACTAAGTACAGAGAGAGAGAGAGAGACAGGGAGAGAGAGAGAGAGAGAGAGAGAGAGAGAGCGTGCGCAAGCTGAGGCTGGCCGCGAACCCGGATCCTCCGGTCTCCGCCTCCCAAAGTACTGGGATTACAAGCGTGCACCACCACGCCCGGCTCATATGCTTTTCATGTAGTATCTTTGACATAGTATTTGAGTCTTTTGCCCACTCATGTATTGGGTGTTTGTTTGTTGTTTTGTTGTTGTTTTGGGATGGGGGCCTCACTATGTTTATCCAGGCTTGTCTTGAACTGGTATGCTCAAGTGATCCTCCTGCCTTAGCCTCCCAGATAGCTAGGATCAGAGGCAAGCACGCTTCACTGTTACCAACTTATTTGCTTTTTTATTCCTGATTGTAATTTACACTAAATAACATCTCTTTCCCTCTACAAGATTATAAACTACTTACTGGAAGAAATTGAAACTCACTGTTCATCTCTGTTCCTCAGTACAATGACCCACATGTAATAGTTGTGAAAGAATATTACTGAATTGACTAAGTTTTTGTATATAGTGTGGGTAGTATAAAATTGTGGGAGATCTAATTAATAACTGCTGGTGAGGGAGAGAAAATATGTGTTGGCTCATGATGAGGCCCTATAATGTGACATACAAATAGAGTAAGAGGAGGACTAAATAATCTGTGAAAGTTCAACCACAAGGTAACTTTATAGCTGTAACCATGACTGCTATTAATATAGCAAGCACCTAGTGTATTAAGCCCTGAATGTGCTGTAAATTGCTTAGTGGATTAAAACAACCACTTATTTATTTGTTGGTTTTTGGTGATTCTGGAGGTCAGCAATTTGGGCTGGGATCAGCTAAGCAATTCATCTGCTAATCTCATCAAGGTTGCTCGGGTGGTTACAGGCATCTATTGTCTTAACTAAGGCTATATCTGTCTAATTTTAATCACCTCCCGCTTACATGAGCCCTTTGGGGACACACACAAACTATATGCAAACCATGTAAGTAATGATGCACAATTTGCAAACTACCACACAAAACTAGCTTGAGTTGCTTGGAAGAAAAACAAGGGGGCCATGTCCTTGGGGTAATTTGGGAGGTGATAAGATGATTGGGGTTGAGGCATTAACTTTCCAATTCTGCAAACATAACAAATATTCAAATATTATTTTAGAGTTACCATAAGTGGTATATTTGTTGCTTAATTTAAGTTTTTATGGGTGTTCCACGTCTGGGATTATGGGACAAAATGGGTTAAATGGCATGGAATAGCCCAGAGAAGTGTTATTTGCAAGGAATAAATGCTCACAAAAGAGCAATCTCATTGTTTTGTCTTTTTTAAAAGACAGATTGAATGCAAGTGGACTTTTAGAACTCTAACTGGATTTTCCCCCCTATCCTTCTTTATCTGGTTGGTAGAAAAAGAAAGTGAAAATGTATCACTACTTCCTGAGTTTATAGCCTCTAAGGCAATTTAGTTAAATATACTTTTGGACTATTAGGAATATAGATACAAGGATAAATGACTAAGGTATATCTACATTTTAATTCCGGAATTGCTTTTATTTTGCTGAGTCTTAAAAAAACTGGCATTCAGATTTGGTTATTGATTATGTTAAAGACTAGAACAATCTGTCTGAAGATTCAACAAAGCACTTTTTACAAGCAGATATATAATGGATTCTGTGGTCATGCAAAATAATAGGTCATAAGAGGAAAGGTGGAAGAAATCCAGACTTTGGTTCAAATATTGTTCTTTAAAACAAATCCGATTATATTAAGACAGGTCAGGCCTTTTTCCATGGAAGATTCTGCTTTAAGAAATACTTTTAACATTTTTTTCCACACAGAAAATTAATATTTTTGAGTTCATATATGCTATTGCCAGGCTTTATGCTAGTCACTTTATCTTATTTAATCCTCATTAATGACCAGGTGAAGTAAGTAGGATTAGCTCCAGAGGCATAGAGAGATTAAGGTCCTTAATGCAGTTTGTAAATGGCGGAACTAGGATTCAGACTCACCTGCTTGTGTTCAGACTCAACTCCTAACTATAGGGAACCACCTTTTAAGTTTTACAGATTAAGTACAACTAGCAATATTTTTGCTAGGGAACAAAGCAAATTAAAATGTTTTCACCCATTCTTAGAGTATAAAATGGCAATATTAGTTTATTTATTTATTTTTATTTTTCAGTACTGGGGATTGAACCCAGGGGCATTCTAACTCTGAGCTACAGCCCTATTTTATTTTCTTGAAATAGGGTCTCACTAAATTGTGGAGGGTCTCTTTAAGTTGCTGAGACAGGCCTCAAACCTGTGATACTCCTGTCTCAGCCTCCCAAGTACTGGGATTACAGTTGTGCGTCACCACACCCATCTAGTTTATTATTTTAGTAATGCATATAATGAAAACTGAAAGAGGTCTCATCTCATGTTATTTTTCTAGTGTCTCTGGTCTTTTTTTTTTTTTGAGCCTTGCTTTCCATAAAATGGGGACACTAACTCTTCTCACTATAATCTGGGTATTTCCTATAAAGACTATACTTTTATTGTATAAACGTAATATGGGGAATACTCTTGATATTTTTAAAGCATTATAGTTTTAAATCTGTACAAAGTAAAATAATTCAGAATATTTTGATTAAAATGAGAACACAGATTAGGAGAATTATTGTAGGGTATCATTCTCTTTGGTAAACCTGCTACCTAGTATTCATTCTCCTAGTTTCTTGATCCATTAAACTTTCTTTTTTATAAGTAATTCATCTGCTTTCCTAGTTCCCTCATTACCTATATAACATAGGATAAATGACTTATTCCATTTGGGCTTAGTTTATCACTGATTTTTCTCGTAAGTATCTCTTTTTCCAACTTCAACTGTGGCGACCTTTTTTCCCTTCTTTTCTTCCCTCTCTCTCCCTCTCCATCTCCCTTTTAAATTTAATTTTGCGCCGGGCGTGGTGGCACACGCTTGTAATCCCAGTACTTTGGGAGGCGGAGACCGGAGGATCCGGGTTCGCAGCCACCCTCAGCGCTCTCTCTCCCTGTCTCTCTGTCTCTCTGTCTCTCTCTCTCCTTAGCGAGGCCCTCCACAACTTTGTGAGACCCGGTTTCAAAAATAAAGTGTAAAAAATAGGGCCAGGGGTGTAGTGCGGAGGTAGAACGCCCCTGCATTCAATCCCTGGTACCACAAAAATAAATAAATAAATAAATAAATTTAATTTTGCTTCCCTACCTCTTCTCCATTTGTATTAAAAAACTTGGCCTATTTGACTTTTGTTGTACTTCACTTACTTTATTCCTAATGCTAAGTCTTTTAGAGCACTGTTCTCAAACTTTATCATGCATCCTAATTACCTGGGGATCTTCTTAAAAAGCAAATTCTGATTCAGAAGTTTAGGATTGGGATTAAAATTGTGTAATTCTTACAAATTCCCAGGTGATGCTGATGCTGCTGATGCCAATTTAAGGGTCACACTTTAAATTAGCACCAATTATCTTTTGCAAATATTTTTCCCAATCCATACCTTGTTTTCTCATTCTTTTGATGCTGTCTTCACAGAGCTGAAATTTTAAAATTTTAATGAAGTCCAGCTTATTATTTTGTCATGGATTGTGTCTTCGTTGTTATGTCTAAAAAGTCATTGCCAAATCCAAGGTCATCTTGATTTTCTCCTTTACTTCTAAGAGCTTATAGTTTTACATTTTGATCTATAATCAATCTTGAGTTAATTTTTGTGAAGGTCTTTATCTAGTTATTTTTCTCTTTTTTTTAAAAAAACATGTGGATTTCCAGGTCCACCACTATGTGTTAAATAGACTATCTTTTCTCCATTGTATTGCCTTTGCTCTTTGGTCAAAGATCAGTTCACTGTACTTTGTGGGTTTAATTCTGATCTCTCTATATTCTGTTCATTGATCAGTTTTTCTCTTCTTTCTTTAATGCCACACTGTCTTGATTACTATAGCTTTATAGTAAGTCTTGAAGTTGCATAGTGTCAGTCCTCCGACTTTGTTCTTCTGTTCTTGTGCTGGCTATTCTGGGTCTTTACCTTTTCATATAACCTTTAGAATCAGTTGATCAGTATTCACACAACAACTTACTGGTTGCTTGGGATTGTGTTGAATCTATAGATCAGGTTGGGAAGAAATGACATCCTGACAAGATTGAGCTTTCATATCTATTATGGACTGAATGTTTATGTCCTTTCTACCCCCATTCATTTGTTTAAATCCTAACCCACAATGCAATAGTCTTAGGAGATAGAGCCTTTGGAGGTGAATAGATCATGAAAGTGGAGCTCTCATGAATGGGATTAGTGCCTTTATAAAAGAGACCTAAGAAGCCAAGTGTGGTGGCGCAGGCCTATAATCCCAGTATTTGGGAAGCTGAGACAGGATGATCACAGGTTTGAGGACAGCCTCAGCAACCTAGTGAGACTCTGTTTCGAAATAAAATAGAGCTGGGGGTATAGCTCAGAGGTAGAATGCCCCTGGGTTCAATCTCCAGTACTACACACACAAAAAAGAGGGAGACCTAAAGAAATTTCTCAAGCTTTCTGCCATGTGAATACACAAGAAGGCAGCAGTCTGCAATCTGGAACTGGTCCCTTTCTAGAAATTGACAATGGTGGCCCCTTCATCTCAGGCTTCTAGTATTCAGAACTGTGAGAAATAAATTTCTGTTGTCACAAGATACATAGTGTAAGGTATTTAATATAGTAACCCAAAATAAAACACTATCCATTAACATGGAATATCTTTCCATTTAGTTAGTGTTTATTTCATCAGAGTTTTATAGTTTTCCTATAAATTTTATACATATTTTGTTACATTTAAGCCTAAATATTTCCTTTTTGGGAGTGCAATGTAAATGGTATTGTGTTTTTTATTTTAAATTTCACTTGTTAATTGCTAGTATATAGGAAAGCAGTTGACATTTTTATATTAACCTTGTATACCGCAACCTTGCTGAAATTGGGTAGTCCAGGAATATTGTTGTCTGTTCTTTTGTAGATAATCATGTTATCTGCAAACAAAAATAGTTAATTTTTCTTTCTTGATCTGTATACCTTTGTTTCCTTTTCTTGTCTTATTGTATTAATTAGGGTTTTCAGTATTAGGTGGTGAGAAGGGATATCCTTACCTTGTTCTTAGCAGGAAAGGTTCTAGTTTTTCACCATTAAATGTGATATTCACTGTAGGTTTTTTTTATAAATACTCTTTATCAATTTGAGGAAATTACCTTGAATTCCTAGTTTGCCCAGTTTTTGTCATGAGTGCATGTTGATTTTTGTCAAATGCTTTTATTTGCATCTTTTGATATGATCATGTGATTTCCTTTTTTTAGCCTATTGCTATGATGGATTATATCCATTGATTTTTAAATGTAGAACCAGCCTCACATACCTGAAATAATTCCCACTTGGTCCTGTTATATAATTATTTTTGTACATTATTAGAATCAATTTGCCAATATTTTGTTGAAGATTTTTGCATGTGTTCATGAGAGATATTGGTCATTAGTTTTCCTGTCATATCTTTGACTAGTTTTGGTATTAGGATAATGCTGGCCTTATGGAATGAGTTAGAGGCATTCCTCTGCTTCTGTCTTCTGTTATACAACTTTTGAAGCAAGAAATATATTGTTTGCATGACAAATTTTAGTTTCTGTCTTGCTTGTTTTGAGAATTCTGAGCAATGAAGAAGTTAAATTGTGATTAGGTCACAGTCAACCTTCACATAAGAGTCTACAAAAAAAGGAGAAGGGAAACAGAAATTGTTTCCCAATGTTCTAGGATCTGTCTCAAAACACAAACTTTTTTCATAAGTAATACTATGTGATATGTTCATATTACTTTTATTCTTTTTTTTTCTTTTTTCTTTTCTTTTTTGGTACTGGGGATTGAACCCAGAGGCATTCTACCTCCAAGCTACACCTCCAGCCCAATTTTATTTCTTATTTGGAAACAGGGTCTCACTCGGTTGCTGAGAGTCTTGCTAAGTTGCCGAGGCTGGCTTTGAACCTGCAATCTTCCTGTCTCAGCCTCCCAAGTACTGGGATTACAAGTGTGAGCCACCACTCCCGGCTTTACTTTATTCTTTAAAACCACATTGAATACATTTTCTTAAATATATTCACTGAAGTGACCAATATGTAAATTAGAAAGATAGAATTCTGAATTTCACAATATGTAAATCAGAAAGATAGAATTCTGAATTTCACCACTTGTGGCTCTTTGAAAATTACTTAACGATAAACTTTAGATTTTTTTTAAGCTCAGTTGGTGATAACATTTCCCTCTATGGTGTGTTTTCTTTTATACCCCCATTTCTTTATTTGCTTATGTGTGTAATACATAATAATTAAATACTCCCCATATTTTAGGTTCTAGCTGAAAAGTGGTCTTTTCATAGAGGTCAAGTTAAGTTGAGCCATGGTTCTTCCTGTTACATAACATTTCCCCCCCCCATCACATAGCCTGTTTTTAGAGGACAAAAAACATTCCTTATAATAAGTGAGAAATCTGGAATGTAGGCATCATTGTAATAATAGTACATTGAAAACGGTATAATTGCTCACTAATTTTTTACTGAATTGTAAGGGGATGCATTTCTATTGAATCGTTTTAAAAATTTTCTTGACAAAACATAAAAGTAAGGAAGTTCTAGAAAGCAGCTAAGTACTATTAATTTTCTTCAGGAAAAACACAATACAATTCTGTAAATAAGGTCTCACATATCTTGAGCATGTAAAAATATCTGGCCAAGTAAAGCTTAATCTAATAAGCTAAGGTACCCTTGACTCAGGGAATGATCCTCTGCCCTCTAAGAGTCTTACATGAGCATGATGAATATACTCAGGGCCAACAACTGGTAAGAAAGATAGATAGCCAAATTCATCCAACTGTTGGTAGGGTTTCTAGGTTAGTTTCATTACTAGTTAACTGAAACATTGAACTACAACCTTCCTCCTTACGGACATATATTTTTTCTAAAAAAAAAAAGTTAATGTTAAGTAAAATGAGGTTAGTGGACAGAAAATATAATACACTGTTTAGTTGTATTAAACATTGTATTATGAATAAAAACTACTTATAAATAAGAAATAAAAGGCACTAAAATATTTGTTGAATTGAAGCATTTAGAATGCTGCTATTTATCTTCTCAACTTAGAAATTAGAAAGACTCATTGAAAGTTTTTTTTTTTTCTGAGCTTTGAGTTTTTAGAGCTAATGGTTTTTCAGTCAAATGTTTCCTTAGTAGAGATAGCTAAAGATTGTTCAAAGCAAAACATATTTTAGACTTCTGGTTAAGCAAGAATTGCATTTATCTCCTCTAGATGATTTCAAATTCATAATTGTTAGACTGATTAATAAGAATCTTACTATATTGATCTACTTTTCAATTATAACTAAAAGTAATTAGTTAAACTTAAATTACTCCTCAGGGCTCATATTTCATCGTTCTAATTATTCAAAGCAAATAGTAGCTTCTTTGAGTATGAAGGAAAAAGGAATAATGATGTTAGGTGTTATTTTTGTTCTCATTTTTAATCAATATTGGAGAAATCAGCATGTTAAAACAGCTGTTGATGATAGTTGTTGAAATAAAGTTGCAATAGAACAATGACTGAATTTTTTAAAAAATCTTAAAGATAAAATTAAGAAGTACCCTGTCTTAATAGCAACTCCAGATAGCAGGTGTCAATTTAAAACTTCAGATTCCTACTTGAGAAGTTATATATTAATAAAAGAATTGTCTTATGTATGGGGACAGGATTAGAATTTGTTAGTGGTTTTACAATAGATTTGAAACCAGTTTTTTTAATTTTTCCATTTCTTTTAAAGGTAGCACTTGTCTCCCAGGCTCAGATCTTCCTTATTCCATATCTAATGATATTTTTTTCTTTTCTTTCCAGCTGCCAGCAGTCTAAGCACAGATGCCCATCAATAAATATAAGTGGTCCTTAAAAGGTTCTATATCCAGTTTTTTTCATAATTTTATTTGCCCTATAATTAGCTAATAGGTTCTTCCTAGGCTCATAGCTTTCATTAGACACTTGATTTTGAATCAGCTATTCTTTTGCGTTATTGCTGTTTTATAAATACTGTGTTGTAAACCAGTATAACTCTTAGTTTCAAATATAATTTTCTCATAGATGATGGAAATGTATATTATGTTTTAAAATTAGACAGTATTCTAAATAGATAAAACTATCACTATGATTATTTTTTAATTCAAAAGATTATTATTTTAATACTAAATTGGAGTTGAAAATTTGCTGAAGCCATGGTTGTTTTAGAGCCATTTAAAGACATAGGTGTTTACCAAACTTACTGTGGTCTTATGAGTAATGTTACTTATTCAGTTTGCTGGCCATGGCTCAATGTTAGATTCTACCAGATACCATCTGGTGTCAGTGGGAGTTGATATTTGAAAACCCCTATCAAGTGCCAAAAGATGGAATTCAAGATGTGGAAAGAATCTTGTGATGTTACTCTAATTCACTGGTGGCATTCTTTTTTTCAAGAATTTGACAGTATCTCATGGTTATATCCTATATTGATGGTTTCCAGCTTTATTATGCATCTTTGTCAAATGACATGACGGTATTACATGGAGTGTGGTTAGAATTGTGCTTTGTTCAACTCAACAGACATTCCTTCCCTCCCCCCTTCTTCAAATGCAGGGTTGACTAGTTACTAACCTATACATACTTTTTTATTTATATACTCTTTTCTTTTTATCTGTGCTACTGCCAGATTTTTTCTTTTCCAGTTTTTAAAGTAATGTGTGATTTCCTATTCTTTTTTTTTTTTTTTTTTTTTGCGGTGCCGGGGATTGAACCCAGGGGCGTTCTACCTCCGCGCTACACCCCTGGCCCTATTTTTTATACTTTATTTTGAAACCGGGTCTCACGAAGTTGCAGAGGGCCTCACTAGGTACAGAGTAATTTCCTGTTCTTATTCAACCAATTCCAAACAGTCAAAATGCAGAATGCTATTGGTTGCTATGGGATGTTCCAAGAAATACTAAGATATTATCAGTCTACAGAGAGCTTGTTATATAACTGAGTTGATGAGACAGAGCATGGAAAATTAAAATAATGTAAAAAAATTTAAGAAAGGTTTGTGGCAGTAAATGGTTATTTGGTTAGTAATAATAAGTGGCATAGAGAATAGAATTCAGAGGAAGTAATAATAACTTATCATGAATTGGGTATATTGAGAAGATTTCCATGGCAAAGGAAGGATTTGTTCAGGATATTGAAGGATGAATTGACTTGAGCTATATGAGGAGGAAAGTAAACATCTTTTTAATAAAACAATAGCTGGTTCTAATTTTCAGTATTAACTCCAACATGAATTATATCATTTTAAGAAATTTACTGAGCTAATGGGGTCAGATAACTCACCTGAGTGAATTACTCACTTATTTTATCGTGGGTGTCAGTGAAGCTCATAAGAGGGTTTCTCTAATCATCCCCTCAAATTCCTGTTTTATATGAGATTTTAGGCAAGAAAGCATATTATAAAATAATATACTCCATCTATTAAAAGCATCCCTTCTAGAGGCAGCCTATTTCTTTATTGGATATGTATGTTAAAAAAAGTTTTCTTATGTCCAGACTAGATGTGTCTTCATCACTCTAATCTATTGGTCCTAGAGTTGCTTTGAGAGAACTGTCTCAACCTCATTCCAAGTTAGGAAATGTAATGATGAAAGATCTTAACCCAATCTACCTTTCTAGCTTCTGTTCCAGTTTGACCTTGTAGCAGATATAAAGCATACTTATGTATTAATTATAGTATATTGATATATTGAGTCCAAAAGGAATGCTTAAAAGTGATTTGATTAATAAGAGCTCTAATGTTTAAGAAGAGCCATAGATTGAATCAGTATGTTGATTTCACTGTAGATGAAATTGGGAATTAGACAAAATTGGGAATTTGTAGTGTCTGATTGGTTTAGAGTATAGGAGTACCAGGTTCATGGCTTTTGAGTGTCCTGGCTAGAAGTTATCCACTGTGTTTGAGAAGTATCTATTTTAGAAATACTGGATATCCCATTTTTAATTGCAGCATTTTACATCCTTTTATCCTTTATTTGACATTAGAATTTCTTAGAAGAATTTTTAACATGTGCCTGACTTTCATCAAGGAAAAATTTACAAAAGTCCCAACTTTTGGATCTCTGTAGTTTTGCATTTTAATTTTTATCCAAATTCTGTGTTTTTTTTCAAGCACAGTAAAGTTAAATTTGAAGCCATGGCTGAAAAATCTTTTACATCTTCAAGATAGAAGAAGATCCCTTGCAATATTTCTAAGTTTATAAAATGTTTGATTGATCCCATTTACAGTAAATTACATAGACTTTTGGTGGAGATTATAGTTTAAATAGTTAATTTTATTAATTAGTTGAAAGTATTTATTATTTGGATAATAACCAGTTAATAGCAAATGGATAACTTGGGACAAAACACTCTTTAATTTTTAACCCCAATCCTTCTGTATGAGAATTCAATCAAGTGAAAATGTATAGAATTTTCTCTTTATTTTAAATCATTTTTCTTATAATACATAGCACTATACTAACTCAGACTATCAATATGTTTTTAGTATTGTCTTTAGCATTCTTTTCTAAAGGAAATCAATAAATAACTTGCTTTATTTTCTTCTACTTCAATATTAAAAGCTGTTTTTATGTCCTGTTTCTCTATAGAGATATTGTTAAGTGCCTTAGAGCATGGAGTATACATTAATGTAACTTGTTTGATATTGTATTATATTAGATATATAAATGACAACAACAACAAAGCATTGAAAATATGTTGGAAAAAAGTAGGTTTTTTTTTAAAAAGAGACATACGTCTCTGCCTGTCAGTCTGTCTTCTTTGCCATCATTCAGATAGTTTGTAGAATCTCATTTCCTCTTAACATTTTTCCAAATACAGATTAACAGCTTCTCCTGAAATTTACTTTTTGAGCTCAAAGGAATACCTCTCATCTTTTGCTCCAAAGGTACCCTCAATGCTTCCCCCCTTAAAACAATCTTAATGTATATTTAATATGAATTTAAATATGAAAATACTTAAATATAAGAACTCATTTTATCAAAAATTTAAATTTGAATATTCTGTTAGGTCTAAAGGAGTATTCATAAATCAAGCTTATAGCACAAACTAAATTATCATAAAAGAAAAAATCAAATTTTCTTAGTACTAGCTTTAACAAGGATAGAAAAATGCAAATTAAAATTAAATGAGATTCTGCTATACACTCATTTATTGGCTATAATTAAGGTGACTGACTATACCAAGTTTTGATGAGGATTATGGAGCAACTGAAACTCTGTTGGTGGGAATGTAAAACGGTAAAACTGCTTTGGAAAACAGCTTGGTAGTCTTTAAAACTGTTAAACACATATACAACCCAGCCAATCTACTCATAAGAAAAACAAAACCATATCCATACAGATACTTACAGAAAATGTCCTTAGTAATTTTATTTGTAATAGTCAAAAACTGAAAATGAACCTCATGTCCATAAACAAATTATGGTACATCCATACAATGAAATATCACTATTCAACAATAAAAATGAATATACTATTGATACATGTAACAAGGATTAATCTCAAAATCATTAGGTTGAACAAAAAAAGGCAGATAAAAATGAATAGTTTAAAGTCCATTTATATAGAATTTTACAAGCAAAGAAACACAAAGAAATCTGTACTTACAGAAAGCAGGTCAGTGGTACTTGGGGAAATAAGTGGAGGGAGAGATTGTAAAGGGGCACAGAGAAAATTTGGGGTGTGATTGTAGTGATTTCACAGTATTAAACTGTTTTAAAACTGAGCAAATTATACACAAGTGTGTGAAGTATATTAGTTTTCTATTGTCGATTAAGGAATTACAGCAAATTTAGCAACAATTTAAAACACTCCTGTTATCTCAGTTCTGTAGGTCTGGCTGGATTTTCCACTTAAGGATTCACAAGTCCAAAATCTTGGTGTTGGGTGAGCTGCATTCTTTTACATAGGCTTTGAGGAAAAATCAGCCTACAGGGTTGTTATAGTTGCTGGCAAAATCCAGTTCCTTGCAGTTGTAGGACTGAGGTTCCTAACTTCTTAGCTACTAGAACTCTCAAGTTCTTAACAAGTGGGCCCCTCCTCCCTCCAGCAGAAGCATGCTGAATCTCCCTCATGCTTCCAATCTTTGACTTCCTCTTCTGCAAATAGCTGGAGAAAACGCTGCTTTTTTTTCTTTTTTTGTACTGGGGATTGAACCTAGGGGCATTCTACTCTGAGCTATGTCCCTAGCACTTTTTATTTTTGAAACAGGGTCTCCCTTAGTTGCTGAGGCTGGCCTTGAACCTCCAATCCTCCTGTCTGAGCCTCCCAAGTCCTGGGATTACAGGCGTGCACCATCACGCCTGGCTGAAAACTCTGCTTTTAAATCGCTTATGTAATAGGTTAGCTTAAGCCCACTTAATCTCCCTACTTCAAGAGGTCAGGTAGTATCAATTTTAAAGAATTTACCAAAGTTCACAGTCTTAAGTTTGGTTGCATTTTTTGTTTATCTTTTAGTCCTACCTCAGTGTTCTTTCAAGTAAGTTTCCTCATTTTTCTTCTTAGTCTTGACTTAACATATTCTCAGTTCCTACCATTTTATCCCTCATGGACATCAGAGCTGTCCAGCAGAGCTTTCTGCAGTGATGTAGTATTCTGTAACTAACCTGTCCAGAGTGACAGCCACAAGCCACATGCGGCTATTGAGCACTTGAAGTGTGGTTAGTGTGAATGAGGAACTGATATTAAAATTATTTTTAAGTTTTAATTTAGCCATATGTGGCTAGCATTTAATGTATTAGATAACACAGGTCTATATCAATATTGCCTTCTTTAACCTTGCTAGCTTGTTTTGATTTCATTTTGTCTGCATATCTAATAATAGCTTACTCAAGATGTTAGGTGTGTGTGTGTGTGTGTGTGTGTGTGTGTGTGTGTGTGTGTTACTAGGGATTGAACCCAGGGGCATTCTACCTCTGAGCTACACCCCTAGCCCTATTTTATTTATTATTTTGAAACAGGGTCTTACTAAGTTGCTGACGCTGGCTGCAAACCTGCGATCCTCCTGTCTCAGCCTCCCAAGCACTGGAATTACAAGTGTGGGCCACCACGCCCAGCAGTGTGATGGTCTCAGTGCCTTTGCTGCTTGCTGAAGACCCTCTCATGAACGACTGTGGGTCCAAAATTATTTTTTAATATCAAGGTTGGCGGAGGAGGAGCCAGGCAATTCTCCTGACCTCCTACAGCCAGCTCCTTTTTTTTTTATCAAGGGTTTAAACAAAACAAATGGCTAGGAGGTCATGAGTTAAGTTTAGGGTTACAGGCTAAGTTTTAGGAAAAGGCAGTCATGAGCTAGGTTTGGGGTGTGGTGGCTAGGGAGTGGCAGGCACTGGCCAGGTTTAGGGAGAGGCAAGATAAACATGTCAGGGAGAATAGAAAGTCATCAAAATCCACCTTTCGGTCTCAGGTCCAAGGAAGCTTGTCTGCTTGCAGACGGTTTCCACTCAGCATGTATTGTGTACCTAGCTCAGCCGGTCCAAAATGGTGACCTCATTGCGTGGGCTAAGATGGCCCCAACATGGCAGATGTTGGTTTTTATTGTTTTTAAACTTTTGGTATATATTTTCACTTATTATTTTAGGAAAGTTCTGGATGGTGCAACTACTTTACTTTTATATCTTCTTCACCATCTATGTTTTAATCCTAGTATGTAATCTGTCAATGCTTATAGAAGGAAGTGGTCATCTAGGAACTGGGGAATATTATTTGGAGCTTCAAAGTGCCCTCGAAAGTCTTTTAGTATTTTGTGAAATTTGGTAGGCTGATTTGTCAAGAATGTAAAATGGATTTAAAAACAGTAACAGATTAAGAATAGAGCAAGCCGAAGATGCATAATCTGAAACCTGAAATCTGGTTTTAGCTCTGCTGTTAATTTTGTGGATTTAGAGAATCTATTTTTAACTTTTTCAGGTTAGTTTGCTCATCTACAAAAATAAGAGATTATTTAGTTTTAGTATCTCTTCCAGTGTTAGAAAAAATAGGCTTTTCTGAATTGAAAACTATTACCAGTGAGGATTAATGTTGGCACTGCTCGTATTTTTATTTTGAAAAGTTCAGGAAGAGAAAGTATACACTGAGATGCCCAGGTTTGAAATGACACAACTCTTCTGTGTAGTGAAATGCCAAGATGGCATATTATGTGAAGATCTCATTAAGACTATGCGTGGGCGGGAAAATAACAGATTAGCTTCTTTTTAACAGTCAATGAATAAAATTGAGGAATGATAAAGCCATGCTTAAATGATTATATATTCCAAGTAATTAGTTAGCAAATTCAAGAATAAGATTTAGGAGAAAGTGTTAACATTTATAATGAAGGAAACACTGAATTGGAAATTACAACTGAGATCACCATCCCTGGAGTGCCAGTAATTAGCTGTATTGTTTATCTAAAGTTCAAAAGGATATTTATTTATGTGTGCCATACCATGCACCCTCAGACCATAAACAGAAGACTCTCCATATACTTTCTTTCTTTTTTTGTGTGGTACTGGGGACTGAACCAAGGGGCATTCTACCTCCAAGCTACACCCCCAGCCCTATTTTTTTATTCTTTATTTTGAAACAGGGTCTCACTAAGTTGTGGAGGGCCTCACTGAGTATCGTGTTATATGCTTTCAAAAGACCGAGAAATAATTGTTATGCTTTATATCACTGTTTATCTGAATCAACTGGTGGAAGGACAAGCTTGCTTTGTTTTCTGTGTTCAGAACTTACAAATTCATACTGCTGTCTACACTTCTCATTCAACTAATTTCTCCGACTTTCCCAAATCCTTTCACTATGCTCCAGAGACCTTTTGCTTCTATGACCTACAAACTTCTCCACATGTAGTTATTCAGTCTCTTCTCCAAACTTAAACCTTCCATCTCCTTGTCTTAACTAAAAATTGGCATAAAATCATCCATGTCTATCTCTCTCTGTCTGTACATCCTGTATATATAAATTTTGTAAAAGTGTTTTGCTCCCTAATGTTGCTTCCAGACATTGTTCTCACTTTAAAACGAGAGTACCACCAATTGTATCTCCTAACATTCAGTGTTGTTGATCAGTTATAATAGTAACAGTATTTATTGTACACCTGTTATGTGTCTGGGACTTTTCTAAAAACTATACACATATTAATCATTTTAACCTTCACATCAAACCCCCTGAAGTATGTGGTGTTGTTATCCTTGTTTTAAAGATAAGGAAATTAGCCGGGCGTGGTGGCCCATGCTTGTATTCCCAGTACTTGGGAGGCTGAGACATGAGGATCACAGGTTCGCGGCCAGCCTCAGCTACTTGTGAAGCCCTCTGCAACTTAGTGAGACCCTGTTTCAAAATAAAGAATGAAAAATCGGGCTGGGGGTGGAGCTCAGAGGTAGAATGCCCCTGGGTTCAATCCTCGGTACCACAGTAAATAAATAAATAAATAAATAAATAAATAGGAAATTGAGGCACAGAGAAATTAACCTGTCCAGAACCTCATTGGCAGTAATAGAGCTGAGAAAGTGATAAAATTATTCTCGTGTGTGGTGAGAGTAAAAATTGTATAATCTTGTGGGAAGTAATTTGGAAATAAATGTTTCAAAGGCCCTGAGTTTTTCATATTCAGAAAGTGATCAGAAACTTGGACAAAGATTTATATAATGAAAGCTTATCCCAGTATTACTTATTATAGTAAAAATCTTAAAGTCAAGAAAATGTCCAGCATTAGGAGAATGTTAAATAAATTATGGCATATTTTACAGACTATAATGTAAAAATTAACAGTGGTTTCCTTGGTGTTTATGAGGATATAGAGATAGAAATTTGTAGAAAAATCTTTGGAGATTATTTGTCAGTATTTTCAAAAAATTTAAGGCATATATCAACAGTTTCTTGCCAAAAGTTCTACTAGGAATTTAATGAATTAACTTATTAATTTATTTATTTAGCTAATTGAGTATGGTAAGATTGGAAGGACAAAGAAGATTCCATTATTTCTAGCTGGCTATTTGATAGAGCTGTTAACTAAGAAATAAAGAGACAGGTTTTAGTGGGGAAAAAATAATGATTTTTGGACTTTTTGGTCTTGAATTTTTTCATAGGGACATCGAAAAAGACATAACCAGCCAATATTTGGAAATACGTATCCAGAGAAAAGAGGATGCCTGGAGATGAAAGACTGGGGAATGGGGGGAGGTATAAACTTTTGCATATTTGGCATAAATCATATGCAGAAGGAGTCTGTGGGTGGGCTTGTTCTCAGCTATGATGCATACTGATGTACATTGCTACTTTTAAAAAATATGCTTCCTCTGTTTTGGTTGATAAAAAGAATAATTGTGTTTCTTCAGTGAAATTTTGCTCATTCCCTAATAATGAACTAGTAAGATGTTTTTGTAAAGTATACATTATATAAATTCAGTATAAATAAAAGAAATGATAGTGTGATCAAAAGAACACACACACACACACACACACACACACACACACATACACACACACACACGCCTTCTGTTCCCAGCCCTGCTTCTTTGGCAACATATTTTCTGTCTTTGAGTCGTGTCTTTAGCTTGGCATATAGTTGTTCTTAGCCTGAACATATTTTTGGGTGTTCATGAGTTTTCTATGAAAATTAATTGTTTTTTGGTTTTAATTTTGATTTTAAAAGGATTTAGTGAAAACATTTTGAATCTTTTAGATGTCTTTCTGTCAAGTAATTTTAGTGTCACTCTTTATGTTTAGCATAGCTTTGGTGTCAGTATAACTTGAATTGTTTCAGTCTAATGATTATAGTAGAGGCACACTTGTTATATAAATGTTGTTTTGCACATAGTAAGCCTAACTAGCATCAACCAGGTAATGTATGGATAAGATTTCTTCACACAGAGAAAAAGCTGAGATTGCATGTAGCAGGGCAGGTATGAACAAAGTAAAGCAGATTTTTGAAGCTGTACAAGATTCATATAGCAAACAGTGATTGACTTAAAGCAAAAGAATTTCTTCATATTATTTAGTGTTATTTTAATTTTGTTGGTTTTCTAGCTTTGTTGTATTTATTTTGGTTTTATAGTTATATAGATGTTATAAGAATTTTATATCTGGTTTTATATTTGCATACTTTTAACTAACATAATAAAAATAAGTTAACATCAGATGTCTTGAAAGATTTTTTCCCCTGTAAACTTATCTCATTGTGGATGTATAGTTCCAAAGAATAGTGTAGGTGTTGCCATTGTCGTGGTCATCATCCATTATGCTTTCTCATACATGTGAAGAGGAGAGTATAGTTAAACATTGGAGAAATTGATGAATTGTTAGTAATACAGATAGTCATGCCATCCCCTACAGAAAGAAGATGACTGGACATGTCATATGGGTTAGGGTGGCCATAACATCACTATGATGTTGGATCTTAAGATGTGTTTGACACTTTATTGCTTTATATTTTCATACATATATATGCATTATTTCGTTTCAGAAAGCATTCTTAAAATGACTTAGAGAATATACTATTAATATCAGCAGTAGTCACCAAAGTGAAGTTTTTTTTATATATATAATCACAGTACAGATTCACTTTCTGTGCAAAATATCACTAAACAAGATCCATTACAGTTTGCCACTTCAAACCAGTTTTACATTTGATCCATTCACATAGAGTTACATCATATCTGTATTTTACAGTCTAGAATCTGTATACTCATACATAGTCCAGGAAAGCATAATATTCTATATCATTGGAAGGATATAATTTTCTCCCACAGATAAGGCTCAATTCTTTATATTATCTACATATCAGTCATCATCCAGAGTTTATGTATCCTCTTGTTAACTTTAAAAAAGGTTGATAAAATTATTTGCAACTGCTATAATTGTTCTATAATTCAGGTCTCAGGGGACATAAGACAAAAAAGTATTTGAACTTCTAGATATATTTAGAACAAACATAAAGACTATAGACAATTTAAAATTATATAAATATATATGTATATATATTTGGTGTGTGTGTGTGTGTGTGTGTGTGTGTGTGTGTGTGTGTGGTACTGGGGATGGAACCCAGTGGCATTCTACCTCCGAGCTATATCTCCAGGCCTATTTTATTTCTTATTTTTGAAACAGGGTCTCACTAAGTTGCGGAGGGCCTAAGTTGCTAAGGCTGGTCTCCAACCTGCCATCCTCCTGTCTCAGCCTCTCAAGTACTGGGATTACAAGTATGAAAAATATATTTATGTAGTTTCAAAATATATTAACCTATAGATTGATAATAATGTTCACTATAATTCTGGCAAAAAAATCACAAAACAAGAAAACTTTTAAATGCTAAGAAAAGAAAATAAATACCTGGTAAGAAAAACAAACACACAGAAAAAACCATCAACTGATTTTACAAGTATTCTTTGTAACATTCAGGACTAAAACCAAGAAGAAAGTACTGTATTACAAATGTGAGCATCATCTGTTCTTATGCCAAAAGCTATAACAATCAATCATAATTATGTGCAAATATAGAATAAAAGCTGTTCTAACCATCCAGAAAGTAAACTAAATCTTTGCTCTTCTATTAAAGAATATTATATATGTTCCCAGATTTTTGGTCAGGAGGAGATAGTAAAATTACACTTCAATGCTTTAAACTAGTGCTTCCTGAAAATTAATGTATATTTGAGTTATTTGGGAAACATGTTATAATGTAAATTCTAATTTAGTAATCCTGAGCTGAGGCATAAGAGTCTGCTAATCTTCCATGCGATGACAATGGTATTTTTTGTTGACCACACTACATAGCAAGCGCAGAGCAAGAATACAGAAATTTATAGTGGACTCTCTATATATGTGTTCTGTATCAACCAACCAAGTGCTGTGCGCGTGCATGTGTGTATCCTGTTGAATCTCACTATAATGTATAATTACAGTGCACTAATAAAAGTATAAAGCCATTATTTAAAAACTGTATTCTAAATGTATATATATTTCAAGTCATTACTGACAATACAGAATATCAACTATTTATATAACATTTAAATTGTATTAACTATTATAAGTAATCTAGACATGATTCAAAGTATATGAAAAATATGTGTAATTTGGGGTTTTTTTTCAATAGTTTTATTTTTCTTGTTCTCTCTAAAAGAGAGTTCTCAGTACACTAGATTAATAAACCTGAAATCTTAAGCAGTATTGTAGCTAATTTTATTTTTAACTTTAAAATTGATAACACTATTAGCTGGGCGTGGTGCACTCTTGTGATCCTAGTACTTGGGAGGCTGAGACAGGAGGATCGCAAGTTCGAAGCCAGCCTCAGCAACTTAGGCCCTCTGCAACTTAGTGAGACCCTGTTTCAAAATAAAAAGGAAATAGGATTGGAGGTGTAGCTCAGAGGTAGAATGCCTCTGGGTTCAATCACCAGTGCCACACACAAACAAAAATTGATACCAGTATTTAAAAATATACCCATGAAAAGTTTTTTTTTAATTAGAATTATTATTGAGACTTTAGTAGTCCCCCCCCCCAGTAATGGCAATTGAACCCAGGATCATTTACCACTGAGCTACATCCCCAGTCCTTTTTATTTTTTGAGACAGGGTTTCATAAGTTGCCCTGGTTGGCCTTGAACTTGGGATCTTTCTGCAGATATGTGTCACTGTACCCAGCAAATTTTTATATTTTAAAATCTACCTCTTTTAGGGGATTTTTATGCATACTCTAGCAATCTCTTAATTTTTGCTTCAGTAACAGTTTAATTGCTAAGACTACAAGAAAATATATGAAGAAACCTGGGATTTGTTTAAGTTTTTTACATTTCCAGCAAACTCAGTTGCTTTTAGAACAACATGGATTTAAATAGTCAGAAGCCGGGCGTGGTGGCGCACGCTTATAATCCCAGTACTTGGGAGGCAGAGACAGGAGGATCCAGGTTCACTGCCAGCCTCAACTATTTAGTGAGGCCCTCCTTAACTTAGTGAGACCCTGTTTCAAAATAAAGGATAAAAAATAGGGCTGGGGGTGTAGCTTGGAGGTAGAATGCCCCTGGGTTCAATCCCCAGTACCACGAAAAAAAAAAACACACAAAATTTCTGGTTGCTATGGTAAGTGTCTTTAGCTGTGACCTTAGGAAACAGATGAATAATTTCAAAATTAGTTACTTTATGTTTTAGCATGATATAACTTATCTTTCTTATAACTAAAAGAATTTCCCCTCAGTAAGCAAGTTTGGCATTGATAGATTAAAAGATGTTAAATCACAGGTAAATTGGTTCATTTTATGCAATATTTATTGCTTTTAAGCAGAAAATATACCATTTGCAGTATTAAAAATACTAAAATAAATTGATCTTATGTTTGCTTGCTAATTAATTTATACCTTTTAACATTTAGGCTTTAAATTTTACTCTTCCTAATCTGACAAAGAATACTACATTAAGATGGTTTTGAGACCTCTAATACAGTAATCAGGAATTTCTCAGGATTTAGAAGATGAAGTTGTTATGCTTTATTTAAATTTTGCCACAAGATTTTGATAATGGAGTTAGATAAATGACAGAATCACTGAGGAGTCTGACAGAGAAATAAGAAAATGAATATGGTATTATAACTGAAGTAAAAGAGGGATGAGGAGAGATTTTTCTCTCTAGGAAGCTTTGCATTGTACCCAAAAGCACCATTTTAATCACAACGAAAGCCATTTTTCTTTTGAGATTAGAATAGTTCTTTGAAACTACTTTATATGCTTTCAGCATTCCTTTGGTCGAAATTTCTGATTGCTGTACCTTAACCTCTGAGCTAAATCCTAAGGATGCAGAAATGAATAAGATAATATCCATGCGTTCTCTTGAGAAGTGATAGAAGCAATCCTATGATTCCACAATGTGATTCAAAGTGTGAATTTTCTCAAATGTATTCCTTTTCTATGCAAATAAAACAGCAACTCCTTAAATCATAATTAGTTGCTTTTAAAGTGTGTGTGTGTGTGTGTGTGTGTGTGTGTGTGTGTGTGTTCTTTCAGTCACCTAGGAGTTTTTTGATTTTTGCCTTCCTGGTTTTGTTCTATTTATGTATTGATCAGCTATTGATCATTTCTTGTTTTCTAGATGTTGGAAATATGAGCTGAGTAAGGCAAGATTTTTGCCCTCTGGGGTTTATCATTTAAGCATAGACATGCAAACAAGTACAGTGTAGTCAAGTGCAATTGGTAGAGTGTAGGTAGATGCAAATATGGACCAAAGTTTAAGTGCACCAAAAAGAAGATGGTCACATCTGCCTGGGAGTTCATTCAGGCTTCAGAGGAGAGGTTATGCTTGAGTCTAGTCTGGAACAAGTAAGTATTCTCTATGAGGATGAGAAAAGGCATTCTAGGCAGAGAGCAGCCTCTAAAAAGGCAGAACTGTGAAAGAGTGATTAGAGTATACATGAGGCTAGGAGAAAAGAGGAGGAGACTAAATCCTAAAGAACCTTGTAAATACCATGTTCGGACTTTATTGTGACTAAGAAACCATTGAAAGGCTTGTTTTTGCAGGAGAAAGATACTACCAAATTTAAAATTTTGATAATATTCTTAAAGCTCTAGTGTGGGATGGATTGTTGGAATGGTGATTGGTAGATAGGCAGGCAGACAGACAGGCAGAGGGAGGCAGGAAAAACTATATGACCGGAGACAGTCTAGTTCAACCAAGTGAGATGACTAGGTTTTGAATTAAAGTAGTAGCAGGTAGAATAGAAAAGGTCAGAATATGAGAGATGTTAATGAGATAGAATTGGTAAGGCTTGATCTCTTATTAGATATAGATAAGGGCTGTATCGATGGGGCAGAATTGGAGACTGCCTAAATTTGAAGAGGAAATATAATGAGTTTAATTCTGGACATACTGAGTGTGACATGTCTTAAGGAACTTCCAAGACTGGATATCTAGGAGACAGTTGTATACACATATCTGCAGCTTAGAAGAAAGATTCAAATTGTAGTTTAAGTATTTTTTAGTTACTCAACAAATAGATTGAATATGTTTTATGTACCAAGTTATGTTCCAGACATCCAGCATACTAAGGGGGGAAAGCACACAAAACCTTCTTTTTTGACTAATAAAGGAGACAAATCAATCTTAGAGATGAATAATTATACCCTGAAACAAGTGTTATAATGAAAAATGGTAAGTTTACTATGAGCTTTAATAGAAGGACCAGATCTAGTCAGGCCTGGAGGACCACATACTAATGCTGTCATTTGAGCTGAAATTTGAAGAAAAGTGGGAGTAGGGAAAAGAGAATGTGGACAGGGAGAGTAGCATGGGCAGAAGGAACATTAGCATCATACCAGAAAGTATTTAAAGGTTATCAATCTGAGTTTAAAATAAATGGAGGTTATCTCTAGGGAGGAGGTAAGCAAGGATGATTGTAAAAGGGACCAAACTGGACAAGTCCTGGGGTCCAGGCAATGTTTTATTTATGGAGTTCCATGACTATTTACTTAAATTATTGAGTTACACAGTTTTGTTTTCTGTGGTTTTTCCTGTATGTTTCATATTGCACAATGTAAAAAAGATTTTAAAATGTAGAGAGAAAGCTGTACAAATAGGGCCAAAGGAGACAGATTTCATGGAAGTTTGTTTTTTAAAGCATAGTGATAACTAACACTTCGGTGTAATTAGATTTATCAAAAACTTCCGTGGTACGTGGTAGTCCTTAAAGCTCAGTACGTAGTAAGTTGCTTTCTTCAGGAACTGGTGTTTATCAGTAGGTAAGTATAGGCAGGCAGTCCTCACTGTTGCAGTTGTACAGGACTGAAGAAATGAACATACAAGACTGAAAACTGTCTTAATCGATGGGGGAAATTATAATTGTTCCATGCTTGTTTCAGTCAGCATTCTCACTGCTGTGACTCAAAATACCTGATGACCAAAACTTAGAGGAAGGAAGATTTATTTGCTCACAGTTCCGGAGATTTCAGAGGTTTCAGTCCATGTCATGTCTGTGGAGCTCAGGCCATGGCAGTGGGAAGCAGAAAGAGAAGAGTGCAAGGGCTGTGCTCTCAAAGCATGGAGACCAGAAGCAGAGAGGGAGAAGCGGGCCCATAGATAGATTAAATAGACGATAGATAGATATAGATATAGATAGATAGATGATAGATAGACAGATGATGGATGGATGGATGGATGGATAGATAGATATAAAATCTTCTAAGGCCACATCCCCAGGGACCCACCTCCTCCAGTCACAACCCCCCACCTACCTTACCACCCAATGAATCCATTAAGCCATTAATCCAGTAATGAGACCAGAACCCTCATAATTCAATCATTTTACCTGAACATCTTTGGATTAATACATGAGCTCTTCAGGGGACATTCTATATCCAAACCATAACAATACTCTTTAGATTTTTGATGTTGTTGTTAAGACATTAAGAATTCTTCTTGTCAGTTACAACGTATAAGGGATTTTTTTAAAAACCATTTATTTAGTACAATGTAATTTACAACATTAGGAACAGTAAGAATTAATGTTTTATTTCTTTGTAAAAAAAAATCTCACCAAAAGCACTTTGAACAGCACTTGCCTTTTTATATAACTTAAAATAGCACTTGTGGAAGAGCAAGCATCTTTTCTGTGCCTTTTCAAGTTGATACACTCCTTACTACTAAATTTGGATTAGCTTCCAAGATTTTATCTTTTGCAATTTCAGTGTAGTGAAATAACTCCGAGAGGTCTTTTAATGTGAAGGGCTTTTGTTATTGTTGTTTGTTTTTGTTTTTGTTTTTCCAACATTACTTCCTGTGGAACATATTCCTTCTTTTTGTCAAAACTGTATTCCTTGTTTGTGACCATAATTTTGCCTTCACCGAGTTCTCTGGCTACCTGTCTAGAATCTCTCATACAGTGGCAGTAGCAACATTCCCACAGTCAGCTATTTCTTTTACTACTCCAGTTAATGTTGGATTTGAATTTCATTTCCAATGTTGTCATTTTTTTGGTTGTTTGCTGCTTTTTTATCTTTGTTGGCCAGTTCTCTCTTTCAGCTGCATGTTCTTTCAACTACCTGTAAAAGTTCATATGGGTTTAGCACTGGGAGGCAAGAAGTCAGTACATCTATAGGCTTTGCTGTCTGTGGTGGAACTAACACATGGAGGGTGACCAAGTCACCAACCGATTTTGAAAAATTGACCACCAGTGGTGTTGTACACCTCATGTTAACAGTGATTTGTGGACTAGAGTGCTAGCAAGGATGTTCATATTTATGCAGTTACAGTTAATAGACTGTGGTAAGTGAAATTTGAACATGAGTCTGGGGGACTGCTGCTGATTCACATAACTTTAGTTGTTGAAATTGGTGCAACGGCCCTGCCCCGGAGCACCCTCAGCGCGGAGGACGTGGGCGGGTGAGCCACGGCTCCCCTGGAGGACACGAGCAGGTGATGGAGAAAACCTCAGATAACTAAAGAAGGCAACATAACTGAGGAAGATGGGAGGGAAGAAGAGGGAAGTGCCCTAATGCACAGGCCGTACATACACAAATATATCAAAGTCAACTACTATGCTGAGCACGAGAAGGAGGGAGGGGGGAGGGAATGAGGGTGGGAATTGGGGGAAGGCTAATTGACCAATGCATGCATGTATACTTCTACCATCCTGAAACCCATCAAGATGTATGATTACAATGCACCAATACAAAAAAATGTGGTAATTGAAAAAAAAGAAATTGGTGCATTCAGAAGCATACAAAATAAGGATAGTCTGTAATTCAAAGAAAGTTGGACTTTTCAATTAAAGTTTTGGTAGGCCGGGCGTGGTGGCGCACGCTTGTAATCCCAGTACTTTGGGAGGCGGAGACTGGAGGATCCAGGTTCGTGGCCAGCCTCAGCTCCCTCTCTCTCTCTCTCTCTCTCCTCCCCTTAGTGAGGTCTCTCTCTCTCTCTCTCTCTCTCTTTATCTCTCTCTCTCTCTCTCTCCTCCCCTTAGTGAGGCCCTCCGCAACTTCGTGAGACCCGGTTTCAAAATAAAGTATAAAAAATAGGGCCGGGGTTGTAGTGTGGAGGTAGAACGCCCCTGGGTTCAATCCCTGGTACCACAAAAAAAAAAAAAAAAACGTTTTGGTAGGTTTTGATGAAATTTTAGATGCTGGGCTACATGGAATACTTGATCTCTGAGCTGTTAAAACACCTGATACATTTTTTGTGGAAATGAAAATTTGATACTTTTCTCCTATCTTCTTTGTCTCTTAGGTACTTCTTTAGAGAGGACCTTACACACCAACTTTCTAGAACAAAACCCCTACATGTAGTAAATAAAAACAATAGTTTTAGGAGAATAATGATGATGGTGATTGTGAATTCACCTTGTAGCATCTGACATTGAAAGTCAAATTTTTAGAAATGTATGATGTTATAGTAATTGAAAAAGAAACAAAGCTAACAAATAAGTTTAATTCTTTTAGTCAGATAACTATTTTCATTGTCTTCATACAAGCATAGAACTTTATTCTGTGTGTGCCCAGGAGCATTCTACCTCTGAGCTACACTCCCCAGCCCCTATTTTATTTTTTGAAACAGGTTCTCACTAAGTTGCAGAGAGCCTTGCTAAGTTGCTAAGGCTGGCCTTGAACCTGCTATCCTCCTGTCTCTGCTTCCCAAGTACTGGGATTACAGGCGTGTGCCACCATGCCTGGCTAGAACTTTATTCTTAAATGTGATAGTCTCATTATGTTGGTTGAAATTAAATAATGTTAATTTCTTTTCCTACAGGTGAATTGGCACAGAGGTTGATCTCAAGATGCCCTTAGTGAAAAGAAACATCGATCCTAGGCACTTGTGCCACACAGCACTGCCTAGAGGCATTAAGAATGAACTGGAATGTGTAACCAATATTTCCTTGGCAAATATAATTAGACAGCTAAGTAGCCTAAGTAAGTATTTTTATATCTATTAAAAATTATAAGCCAGAATGTTATACGTTAGAATATTAAGAAGATATACTTGTGATTAATTTTACAAAGGATATTTGGTAGAGTATAAGGTTATCCTGAAAAATTTAGTTATTTTAAGTAAAATTGGTAATTTGTAGAATAATTTCTTCTTCCCCTGCATGTTTTTTTCTGGGAAAGGGAAATAAGGACAGAATCTTTAGGAACAGAATCACATGATGAATGAGAATTATTAAGATTGTTTTCCAAATATGATTTGATCTATGAAAGATAACAGAGTTGTATTTCTGCTTGGTTGTTATCTCTATATACTACTTTTGGAGGCTTCAAATTTGTGTTTTGGGACACGTATGTGTGTGTGTCTCCTCTCTCTCTCTCTCTCTCTCTCTCTCTCTCTCTCTCCATATATATATGTTATTAACCTAGGGAAATAATTTTCATATTATCAAAGATCTAAAGTGAAAGGTATGAGGATTAGGTTAGTCAAGTGAATTTTGTCAGACAGACATTAGGATCTGAGTCAAGAGTCTGATATGCAGCATAATGTGGAAACAGCAAGTGAATTTGGCTGGTGGCAGACGGAAGACAGATTGGACAGAGAATAAAGGACAGTAGAAGGGAAAGGTAGGGGGGAAGGAGACAGACATGCAACATATATATATTTTTTAAAATTACAGAACATAGCTACTTAGTTAAGGAATTAAATTTATTTCCCATTATTTTAAATTTAATTGGGTACTAAATTTAAAAAATAAATCCAGTCTATCTTTTGAATTAAAGGATTAGCTTTAGACATTCATACTCTATTTTAAAGATAAAACAAGGTGTTCTTAGCCTAGATTTATCTTATGAGTCATACCCATCAGTATAGATTTTTCTGATACTCAGGCCTGGCTCTTCTTTTCCTTTTAATTTTTGTCCTTCCTTTCTAATACTGAATACAGTCATCCTTTGGGATCTATGGGGATTGGTTCTAGGACCCTCCTTGGATATCAAAATTCACTGACGCTCAAGTCACTTATTTGGCATTGTATTTGCATATAACTTACATATATCCTCCCATGTATTATACTTCAAATCATCTCCAGATTATAACACCTGATACAATGTAAATGCTTATGTACATAGTGGTATTATTTAGAGGATAATAAAAAGAAAAAAGCCTATACATGTTCAGTACAAATGGAGTTTTTTTCAAATTTTCTATTCAAACTTTGTTGAATCTACAGCTGTGAAACCCATGAATCTGCAGAGCCAACTACTTAGCCCAGATAAAGAAATGTTATTAATCTAATTTGTTTCAGGTGAGAGTTTGGGCATATATTCTTGTAGCTAGAGCATCATAAAAAGTACACAGCTGCTGCTTGACTTACAATGGGATTATGTCCTAAGAAACCCATGATAAGTTGAAAATACCATGTAAAAATGCACTACCGATCATCATAGCATATCAACATAGTACACTGTAGAGTATTGGTTGTTTACCTTTGTGATCACATGACCGACTGGAAGCTGTGGTCACTATCACTACCCAGCATCATGAGGGATTGTTGTACCATATATCACAAGTTGAGGAAGAGATCAAAATTCAAATCTCCAAGTGTGATTTTCTACTGAATACATGTCACTTTGGCACAATTGTAAAGTTGAAAAATTGTAAGTCAAACCATAGTAAGTTAGGAAATCTCTGAATACTCTTTGTGAGAGTACTAAATTTTTGAATTTCCTGTTAAAGTAGTTGTAAAAATAAACAAAAGAATATTTATTTGAATTTGCTTTGATTATATCCCTTTTTCCTATTGGTAGTTATTTGTTTAGGTTAGTTATTGGCAGTGAATCACTAAAATATTATATTGTTTACTTCTTTCTTCCATAGGAAAGTTCAATATACAATATATTTGTTTTCTTTTTTAGTGATTTAAATATACAGAATAATGGGTTTCATTGTGGTGTGGCATATTCATACATGAAAATAACATACTTGATACTTTTGAGACTGGTCAAAAGAAGTGTCTTAAGCTGGGTGTGGTGGCGCATGCTTGTAATCCCAGTACTTGGGAGGTTGAGACCGGAGGATCTGGGTTCGCGGCCAGCCTCAGCTACTTAGTGAGGCCCTCCACAACTTAGTGAGACCCTGTTTCAAAATAAAGAATAAAAAATAGGGTTGGGGGGTGTAGCTCGGAGGTAGAATGCCCCTGGGTTCAATCCCCAGTACCACAAAAAAAAAAGTCTTAGCATTCCCAGAGACTATATTAACAAATGATTAACTATATTGTTTAAAGATATTTTGCAGACCTTTTTTGTGGTCTAGCACTGATTGATTTAATGTAACATGACTTCATATAAAATTTATGTTTTATGTGTACATGAGTACATTAACATATTAATATTAAGATACCTGTTAAGAGCATAGAAATGACATCAGTAACTTTGGAAAAATCATTTGTTAAACAAAATTGAAATGAATTTTGAGTCTAATACCGACATCTTGCTTTACATATATACCCAATATAGAATTTAGAACAAATATCATTAAGCATGTTAACTTGCAATTCTAAACATTTCTTACACAACCTAAAGATGAAATGTAAAGAATTTCCAAGTCCCAGTCCATGCAAGCAATATCAGTGAGCAAGTATGTGGTCATGTTGTAACCAAACTCTGGAAATACCAAATATATTATAAAAAATATAGCTGTAATTAGGTTTGGGATGACTTCACATTTGGAATCAGAGACCATATAGACATTTTCTAAGCAGTTTGTAGACATTCAAAAACAGAGAAATACCCATAAAATATTATGCCAAGCTGTTAACAATAGTTTATTATCTTGAAATTAACTTTTCTGCCAGGTTTTTCACTTGACATAGTTGAGAACCTGGAATTAAGTTTAAAAGGCCTCCAGATAGTCAGGAAAATAAGCCCACATACTAACGATAAAATAACCAATTGATCCCACTCTAGGAGTGTGTTTGCTTTTACTCTGATAGTTCAGACAGATTTGATGATGTGGTTTCCAAACGTGTATGCTTCAGAGGGTTAAAAGAGGAAGTAAAGGGGCACACAATAGAAGAAGGCATCACGGAAGCCAACCAGAACAGGTGGTTTATAGCAAAGGAAGAATGGACTGAAAAAACAGCATAAAAACTCGAGAGGCCATTTAGTGAAAAAGCAAGTATTCAGCCAGGTGTGGTGGTACACCTCTGTAATCCCAGTTCTTGGGAGGTTGAAACAGGAGGATCGCAAGTTCAAGGCCAGTCTCAGCAATTTAGCAAGATCGTTTCAAAATAAAAAATTAAAAAGGGCTGGGCTTGTGACCTGGAGGGAGAATGCCCCTGAGTTCAATCCCCAGTACCAAAAAAGAGAGCGAAAAAGAAAAGCAAACGTTCTTACACATTTCAAGACTATTTTCTGGCCTAGGACAATAATTGATTTTCATAATTAACTCATGGCCATGAGTCTTCAAGGAAAGGTTAAATTATATTCCATTTTATATCCCATCTAAGAAGATAGGGAAGCTTAGAATACATTTCACAATACTTTTCATTCATATACTTAAAATAATAATTGATGTGTTTTAAAATCTCTGAATTACATAGAAAACTTGACTGTCAAATGACTTTCAATAATTGGGGTATTCACTTTGGTACTTCTATTAGCAACAAAAGAGCTTGAGAATACAGTAATGAAAGTAAACTATAGGGCTTCACATGGCTTAGAGCTCAACACCTTCCTGATTTCTTCATAAAAATATACATCCCAGTGTTTTATGAGGTTTTTCCTACTAGCATATAATTTTTTTCGCTAATAGATAATCACTGAAGACCTAGAGTCCACTTTATATAAATTTCCTCTTCCCCATTTTATTATTGTCTTGACCATTTAGACTCTGATTACCCAAGGAACCTTTTACTGTTCTCTGTTCTCATGTCTTTTGTCTTGTTGAATAGTCAGTTCATGTTGCCAAGATGAGGTGATAAAGTCTACTTGCTTTCAAATATAAATAATTTGATAGTGTACTAGTCCATTTTCTTTTGCTGTAACAAAATACCTGAAACTTGGTATTTATGAAGAGTTTTATTTAGTTCACAGTTTTGAAGGCTGAAAGTCCAAGATTAAGCAGCCTCATCTATTTAGCATCTGGTGAGGTCCCTCTTGACTGGGTCTGAACATGCCTGAGAAATAGAAAGGGACCAGCTGAATGCAGAAGAGGCCAGTGCACGGGTGGCTTTGCTTCATAATAACCTGCTTTCTTGAGAACTTACTCTTCAAGACCAGTATGAATTCCTGTGAGAATGATGCCCCCACGACCTAATTACCTGGCATTAGGCTCCACCTCTTGAAGTTCTGCAGCCTCAGCGCTGCCCTACTAAGGACCAAGCTTCCAGCACATGATCCTCTGGGGGACAAGCTTCCAGCACATGGTCCTCTGGGGACAGGTCATATCTAAATCATAGCATATAGATGGATAACAAGCTAGAAAGGTAAAAGAATGGATAGGTAGATTGGATTGATAAGACAAAATCGATTCGTAGACATTGGACATAAAACACTAAATATTGTTGTGTGATAAAATGATTCTTGTCCCTAAAAAATATATCTCATTTAGTTGAAGAATCTGAAATATGATGAATACAGACACCATTCCGAACAGTATGAGCAGTATGAACATTTTGAATTTTAGATTACAGGAACTGATAAAAGAGTTAGTCATAGGTGAAATCATTAGGGAGCCTTGATGAATGAAAAGTGAATTAAATTGGGCCCTTAAGGAACAGAAGAATTTGAAAAGGTAGAGAAGAATGGGGAAGGGAGGTGCTTCAACATGGATGATGTAGGTAAATGAATAGAGACAAAAATAAGTAATACGTATATAAGGGAAATTAAAGAGACAAATAATACTGAAGTATGGAGCCTGATTATGGAGGACATAAAATATTAGGCAAGGGGATTTTGATTGAACTTCATAGATAATGAGATTCCTCCCTTCAGCTTCCTTCCTTCTTGGTACTAGCTTCTTCTTCCTTTGGTACTAGGGAGTGAACCCAGGGGAGCGCTACCACTGATCTATACTACCACCCCTATTTATTTGGAAACAGGGTCTCACTAAGTTCTTACACTCTTGCCTGGAACATACAATCCTCCTGTCTCAGCTTCCCAAGTACTGGAATTACAGGCATGTACCACCACGCCCAGCTATTTTATTTTATTTTATTGTGACAGGCAGGCCTTTAACTCCTTGACTCCAGTGATCCTCCTGCCTCAGCCTCCCAAGTACTGGGATTACAGGCATGCCCCACTCTGCCCATCTACATTGTAGGTTATTGAGTAGAGAAGTGGTATAATAAATGTTGAAATTCAGATATGCACATAGTCAGTTTCACATTGCAAACTTCTCTAGGAGGGAAGAGGTGGATAGATTTGAAAAGTAAGAATGGGTAGGAAAAGAATGGATAGGATGTTAACCACTGAAGTGCTTTGGCATTTAAACATGTGGGGGGACCGTTATAGTCTCTTAAAATATCGTTAAAAAAAACTATGAGGCCGGGCGTGGTGGCGCACGCTTGTAATCCCAGTACTTTGGGAGGCGGAGACCGGAGGATCCGGGTTCGCGGCCAGTCTCAGCTCTCTCTCTCTCTTCTTGTCTCTCTCTCTCTCTCCTTAGTGAGGCCCTCCGCAACTTCGTGAGACCCGGTTTCAAAATCAAGTATAAAAAATAGGGCCGGGGGTGTAGTGCGGAGGTAGAACGCCCCTGGGTTCAATCCCCGGTACCGCAAAAAAAAAAAAAAAAAAATCAGGTTTCTCAGAGCTGGTGGTTTTTTCCCCACTCTATCGTGCCCGAGTGGCTTTAGGCTAGGATTTAAAGTTTAAAATAGTTCCAAATAAATGCCAAATTTAACTGGATAGTACTTTTGTTACATTGTTCAGTATCTTTGAACATGATGGTGTTAAATTTCATAGTGTGTTTGATTTTTTGCTTAGGTAAATATGCGGAAGATATATTTGGGGAATTATTCAATGAAGCACATAGTTTTTCCTTCAGAGTTAACTCATTGCAAGAACGTGTGGACCGTTTGTCTGTCAGTGTTACACAGCTTGACCCTAAAGAAGAAGAATGTAAGTTTATTTGTATTCTATTTTCTTCTGCATGTATATTTTGTTATATGAGATGAGCATTATATTTAAGAGTGGTATTAAACATGAGTTTATTATAAATCTTTTTCCTGGCCTTTGGTGTATATGTTGTATATGGTGTATATGTTGTATTAAATTGGTATTATCTGTAAATGCCATCAGCATGACTCTCCTGACTTTTCATTTCTACCCTTTTTAGCTTTTCCTTTTGTATACTATTTAGCTCTTCATTTTTTGACATAAAGAAGACATTTTACCCAGATCTTTTCTCCAATTCTCTTTTTTCTTTTCTCCCTTATAATTTATTTGAATATGTTTGTCTTAGAAATTAAAAAAATTTTTTTTGAAAAGTACCTGAGACCCCAAGGCTTGATTCTTTAAGAATATAATTCCTTTTAATATGCTTTTGTGTGTATATTGCTACTCTTACTTACTTAATTGAATGTTACTATCCACTTTAAGCATTTCAAAAACAAATTGCCAGTGTGTAGCACAGCAGTGTTCTATGGCAAGATTAAATCAGGATATCAGGTAAAAAAGTCACAGTAGTAGATAAAATAATGGTAGGAACTTCAGTGGTAAAAGCATATTTCATGCTATGACAAAATACTTTGAATGCTGATATTTCTCAAATGGTTCTTTCTGCTTTTTTATTTCCAAAAAGAAATGGAACTACAATGAATGTAATTTTAATTTATCTACTATAGAGAATTGCTTAATGTGAATATCATATAACCCTCTCTTCAAGACTTTTTGAATAACATTTTTAGTATAAATGCAAGTTATATAGTAAATCTGAACTTGAACAGTGAAAGTAATAAAGGATAGCACTGGAAAAAGCAAAAAGTAGACTATAATGATGAATGTCTTAGTGATTGAACAAACTACTTTCGATATAATCTTAATTTAATGTGTAAGTAAGGAGAGAATTCTTACCATGCTAAATTTCTACTGCTTGCAAAGATAAATTGCAAGGGGGAAAATCACTTAAATTTCATTTAATTAACTTATTTATTTCACACCCTATACCATACAATTCATGCACTTAACGTTGAAGAATAGTCAGTGGTTTTTTTAGTATATTCAACAGAGTTGTGCAGTTATTGCCATAGTGAGTTTTAGAACACTTTATCACTCCAAAAAGAAGCCCCATACTTGCTGGCAGTCATTCTCCAGTCCGTCTCCCCCGATCCTCTGCCTAGCAATCCCTAATCTACTTTCTGTACCTTGGATTTGCTTATTCTGGACATTTCATATCAATGAATAATACAGGTGGTCTTCTGTGACTGGCCTCTTTCATGTAGCATCATGTTTTCAAGGTTCCTTCAGTGTTGTAGCATGTATTTGTATTTCACTGATGTCTGACAAGGTTGAGCATCTTTTCCTGTGCTTATAGGCATTTGTATGTATACTTTGGAGAAATATCCTTTCAATTTTTTTGCCCATTTACTTTTTTAAATTTTTATTCCTTTTCACGCCTTTGCCTATTTTTAAATCGGATTATCTTCTGTTGTTGAGGTGTAGGAATTTTTTTCTATATTCTAGATCCAAATCTTTTATCATATATATGATTTGTAAGTATTTTCTCCCATCTGTAGGTCACCTTTTTTTGGTTGTATCCTTTGAAGTATGTACATGTATTAGTTATAATTAATGAAATTCTTGAAGTAAAGTAATTGCTAGTGGCAAAAATACTGTATTGCCATCCATACTTTCAGATATATCATTTATATCTATTGTGTATCGGGGAGAAGGTACTGGGGATTTAACCCAGGAACATTCTGCCTCTGAGCTACACTGCCAGTCTTCTTTATTTTTTGTTTCGAAACAGGGTATTGCTAGGCTACTGAGGGGCTCACTAATTTCGAGACTGGCCTCAAGCCTGTGATCCTCTTGTCTCAGCCTCCCAAGTACTGGTATTACATGCGTGTGCCACCATACCTGGCCAAAAGTTCTTTTTTAAACAACTCAAATATTTAGTTATAAACATATGCCATCAAATAATAAGAAATGCACAGGTAGCTTTTCATATTTAACAAATAAAAATTGGTATTTAGTTTTGAAATGCTGTTAAATTTTAACAAATGTCTAAGCACGACCATTAAACTTCAAAGTGGAAATACAGATACCAGTAAATAACTTGAAGTGTATTTATTTCAGAATTGTATATATTTTCCTTAGAAATTATATGGAGCAGTAGAGAAGAATTCGGAATCTAAAAGCTTATACTTAATTTGGAATCATTTTGGGGATGTTACATAGAAGGATTTTTCAGTTATTTAACCTACATTTTAAAACTCACTGGGAGTTTCAGACAAAGTAACTGAGTGTAATACTAAATCACAGAGTGTAGTATAAGTTTTTTATTACCATTAGTAATAGTGAAAACTAACCAATATAATTTAGAAAATATGTAAAAAATGAGTTATAAGCAAAGGCTTGTAACAGTTATATTTAATTCAGTTATGTTTATAAACATATTGTGCTAAATTCCCGTGTTATTTAATGCTATTTAAGTAATATCAGATATTGTTGGCTTTGTCACTGGTCTGTTAGCTCTAAGACAAGTGATAAATGGGAGGAGTTAAAGATAGAAAAGCACATCATGCTTATTATTTTACATGCTCTTTATTTCCTTTGCCAAGAAAGTTTTGAGAGATTAAATACCAGGTTCTATCTTGGTTATATTTTTAAGATTAATAAGTAAAGTGTGAAAGTGGCAAAATTTGATCCCTCTTGATTGTAGAAAATATAGGCCACTTCTGATGGCCTGAGAACAGTGTGTGGTATTGTGGCAAAAGGATTGGCCTCAAAGGCAGGGCTGAGTTTTCTGTTCTGGCTCTGCTGCTTATTAATCATTTCATCTTGAGCCAGTTAGATATTTCCTAACCTAGACTCTCTAATATTTAAAAATGCAATAATAATTTCTATCTCACTGAATTGTTGCAAAGATGAGGTGAAATGAAATTGGTGAAAGCATCTAGGCACATGTAATATGTACTCATTAAATATCTTCCATACGACTCTAAGTGACAATGGGGAAAAACCTTTTTCCTCTCTGAATTTTATTTTGGTGTTTATAAGTGTGTTGTAAGTCATATATCACTAGAATTGTTGGAAATGCAGTTATGGTGTGACCATCGCAGAGCCAGTCTCATTACTCCACCTGTGCCATAGGTCCAAATGTTTATGTCAAGTGAATTTTACTTGTGAGAATGACAGAGGTACTACTTTAGGGAGAAGAATTGCTTGAGAATTATTATTAATGTTCAGTACCGACCTTGCTATGGTATGAAGCATTTGTCTATATACTTAATGCCATATTAAATATGAGAGAAATTACCTACTTTTTTAATATGAGGAAATCACTCTAAGAGTTAAGTGCAGTATTTTAATACATTCCTTATTCTAATATGCTGCACAATTAAAAAGAAAATGAGTAAATGAAGTTAGTTTTATATCTTCATGTACCTGATGGGGCTGTGCCAGCTCCTGGCAGTTCTAATGTACAAGACAGTCTTCGTCTTCACGAACCTACAGTAAGGTAGAAATCCTTATAGTACAGATACAAGATAAGTGAAATAAAGAGTGATATAGATCACCCAGTACTTGAAAATAATTTTCTTTATAGTAAAGTTTGTTTTACCTTTGTAGTACATATATAAGATTTATAGTATTTATAGCAAGAGGTCAACAGTATGTATAGTCCAGAATACTACCGATAACGAAGTAATTCCTCCAAAGTTATAAAAGGAGAGGGGGAAAAAAACTGTAGAGGCAAAGAAGAGAATCCAAATTGGTGGGAGCCAAAAATGGCAGGCAGAGAAAAGAAAAAGATATATTTGGTGGAAGTGTAGGGTTCAGGTATCATTAGGGCCTCTGAGCTTTAGAAAGCAAAGGTTGCATTAAAACCCATCTGATTGGAAAAATTAGGCATAGAATGATAGGAATAAATACAGTGATAGAGCATTTAAAATTGTTCCTGACTCGTAAGCCACTAATAGGTCACAAGCTTTTGACATGCTGGCTTTTAAACAAATAAAGTATATGAATTTGTCTTTATGGTTAACGCATCATCGGAAAATGAAATAAAAATGAATTTTTGATAATTTTTTTTTAGTGTCTTTGCAAGACATAACAATGAGAAAAGCTTTCCGAAGTTCTACAATTCAAGATCAGCAGCTTTTCGACCGCAAGACTTTGCCAATTCCATTACAGGAGACATACGATGTTTGTGAACAGCCTCCACCTCTCAATATACTCACTCCTTATAGGTTAGTAGGTTAATAAGTAAAAAGGCCTGTTATTTGTCTCAGACTTCAGATTTAAATGCTAAATCCCCACCTGTTCTTTATTTCATTGGGCTTCTTGCCAACACAGAGAGCCCTCCCTCTCTACCATTTTCAGAAAACCTTTGTTTCTTTCACTAGATGAGTTCCTAAGGTTCTGGCATATAAAAGAAAGGACCTGTTCAAGAGAGTTGTTTTGACAAGTATTATTTAAAAAGCCACTGGCAAACATGTTAATTTGAAGGGTCAAGGAGTTGTTATTGTTCTTTTAATTTAATTTTTAATCAAATGGAAAATACAGAGCTCAAAGTTCCATGATGCTAACAAAATAAATATTACCATTTTTGCTTCTGTCCCCTTTCTCTATATCTATATCTCGATATATATAAACTTTTTGAATAATGAATATGTAGTATCTATTTTAAAAACGCTTTTTTACCACTTAAAATAAAATCTGGAATTATTCAGCCTATCTTTGGCGTCCTTTCACATGAGTTGTTAAATAGGTAATTTAAGATGCACAACACATATCCAGAACAAAATGGTATTCAGGTAGTTATTTGAAACTATAAATCAGCATGCATGCTATTGTATATAAATATTACTATTAAAATGACTATTAGGTGATACCGTTTAGATTTAATAAGTAATATAGTATTGGCAGGAACTGTAAAACTTCTCTTTTCTAAATGATGTTACTGTCTTTTCAGGTTTTTATCTTTGGCAGAACTATGTGTAATTATTGAAATTTCTCAAAGGACTTTTACAAAATTTGGAATTCAGCCGGAGTTAGGGATGAAAGTTGCCCAGCCATGCTTTAAATTATTAGTGCCAACTCTAAAAAGTATCTGGTTTTCCATTTTCCTTAGTTTCCATTCTGATGTGTAAGAAATGTCATATTGCTACAATATCCTATTTTTAGCAATATTTTATCACATGCTATATTTTATTAAAGTGAGAGGGAAAGCATTTCAGTAAAATTATTTCTGTTTTGATTACCTCTTTGCCTTGCTAATATATATTTTAATCAATGTATTATATTTCAGAGATGATGGTAAAGAAGGTTTGAAGTTTTATACCAATCCTTCATATTTCTTTGATCTATGGAAAGAAAAAATGTTGCAAGATACAGAGGATAAGAGGAAGGAAAAGAGGAAACAGAAGGTATTAAAAGAGATTCAAAAAATTGAAGTTTTTTTGTGCATTTATGTTTTGTTGCATGTATCGAACTTTTCAGTCCTGTACTTACCCAGTTTTATTTTATTAGGTCCATATACTGAACTCTGTATAGCTACACAGCTCAGTCTACTAGGGAACGAGATAAGCAATTAGATTATTATGGTATAAGTATCATAACAGAGGTATGCATGGAAAGCCTGGTTAGCACAAAATAGCATTTGCTTTAGCCAGCAGATGGGGTTAGTAAACACTTCCAACAAAGTTTATAATGAATCTTGAAGAGCAAATAGGAATTAAGTGGACCAGGGAAGAGACAGGCACTCTAATATGAAGAAACAAAGGAGTATTTTGCAGATATTGGTAAAGTAAGTAAATTAAGCTAGTATGTTCTTACCACAGAGCATGTATATACCCTAAATGTTTTCTAAGTATTTTTGGAGAGCTTATTATATTCTCACTAAATTTTTTTTTGTGCCTGTTATGTTGTCATTTTCCACTTGATAGCAAATTCACTTGTGTCTGCTTTATTTCATGTTAATGATAACAAAATATAGAAGAAAGAAGCAAGTTGGATTTAGGCAGAATTTTGAAGGAGACAGAATCTGTCTTCATCATTCCTGTTTCTCCTGTTGCTCTATCTACTTTCCCCAATCCTCGTAATGCCCTCTTGTTGTCATCTTTTGTGCCTATTTTCTATCCAGAGGTTGCAAACTGGTGACCGGCAAGCCAGATTATGCCTGTAGGCAGATTTTGTTTGCCATGAACAGGGGTTTTCAACTTTTTGAACTGGAATTTCTTAGATGGATGTGTCTATCTAGTTCACTGCATCTCCCAACTTATACCCAACTGGCTTCGTTCATGTATGTTCTTTCTTTGGCCCTTCGTGCATTTGGTATTTGTTATATCTACTCTAGTCCTTTCTTCCCTAATTTGAATTACTTTGTGTTCTATTGTTTAAAGACCCTGTTTTCTGTTGAGTGACAGAGTCATTTTGGGGTAATTGGATAATTGGATTTTTTTACTCAAGTGTCAGCAGTTAATTGGTCACTTCCCAGATAACATAACCTTAGTAAATGTTCACATTTGGGTTAGGTAGACAATGCAATTCGTGGTAGAAATTTTAAGCTAATAGATGTAGGAGCAAGGATTGATGATGTTTTATTTTTTCATCTGAAAGGACATTCTGACCTTTATTATGTAGGCATACTATTTTGTATCTGGCACATCCGTTTGAAATTGGGGTTAAAGAGACATGGTGAGGGTGCAGTGTCGCATGCTTATAATCCAAGCTATTTAGGAGGCTGAGGCAGGAGAATCACAAGTTCAAGACCAGGCTCAGCAATTTAGCGAGACCCTATCTCAAAATAAAATATAAAAAGGGGACATAGCTCTGATAGAATGCTTGCCTGGCATTCTGGGTTCAATCCCTAGAACCACAAAGAAAAAAAAAAGTGAGAAACTGGGATTATAAAAAACTAGCTAAAATTTAACTCTGATTGTACAAATGAGTTGTCTCTGTGTTAACTTTTACTATATTTGATAATGTCTTTTCAGTATTGATGTTAGAATTTTATTTTGATTGTCGTCGCCTCTTTTTAAAAATTAGCACTTCAGCATTTGGTTTTGTTTCAATACATCTGTTATAGCAGAAAAACCTAGATCGTCCTCATGAACCAGAAAAAGTTCCAAGAGCACCTCATGACAGGAGGAGAGAATGGCAGAAGCTGGCCCAGGGTCCAGAGCTGGCTGAAGATGACGCTAATCTCTTACATAAGCACATTGAAGTTGCTAATGGCCCAGCCTCTCATTTTGAAACAAGGTTTCTTTTATTTTCTTTATTTATTGTTTAAAAACATATATTGACTTTATTTGTAATATCTGTACTGTTGAGACCGGGCTCCTGAACTGTTGAACTGAAAGACCTTATTGTAAATATAAAAGTGATTTCAAAACCCTAGCCAGGCGTGGTGGTGCACTCTTGTAATCCCAGTGTTTGGGAGGCTGAGACAGGAGGATCGCAGGTTCACGGTCAGCCTCAGCTACTTAGTGAGGCCCTCTGCAACTTAGTGAGACCCTGTTTCAAAATAAAAAATAAAAAATAGGGCTGGGGGTGGAGCTCGAGGTAGAATGCCCCTGGGTTCAATCCCCAGTACCACAAAAAAAAAAAACCCCGACCACTGAGTCTACTGAATTTTCATATTTGGACTTTAGTTTTATCATCTGTAGAAAGAGGTGGTTTTAACATTTATCTGAAATTTTAGCTCCTTGGTATTTCAGGACTACTAGAGTGTCATAATAGAGTAGGGTATGGAATTTTTTTTAAGTATTACTGATTTATTGCATATAAAATGGGAGTTTAGAAGGGGTTCTATTTTGTTCCTTTTTTGTCCCTTTCCTTTCTGTGCCACATTCCCCACCTCAGACCTATCAAGGCTTTCAAGCAAGATTACTCATCCTCTTTTGCAGAAATATAGAATAGGTCCTTCCTCTCTAAGCAACATGCTACTGTAGCAAACACATTATAGTGGCATAGTTCTGTGCGGAAATTCATTTGTGTATTGTCATATTGATTTTTTAATGGAAAAGAGCTTAATGTTTTCTTTTTAATAATACATGTAAATTATTGGGCCATAAGTCTGAAATATGTTGGCCTATTTTAAGAGAAATATACATCTGAGAGATCCTATTTTTCTGCATTACTGAAAGAATTGAGATTTTTAAAAATAATCTGTAGATAAACATTGTACTATAGTTAAATAAGGTATTTCTGACTTGCTCCATGCACATCTGTTAAATCTATATTTGTCCCCAGAATGCATTACAGTCTGTAAATATAAACCTTCACATGTTCAAGCTAAGTTTTTGCTTATGTCTGATCCAAGTCACATGATGCTATGTTACTCCAATTTTCTGAGTACTCTCCCACCTTTGAAATGCTAAAAGAACAAAAGCAATGTAGCTAGCTATCTCTGTGGTGCTAGAATCCGAGAGGACTTTAAAGTCATAAGTTTAAGAGAACAAGATACCCAAGTAGTAGGAAATTTATTTTAATATTCTTTCTTTCATTGGCAACTTCTTATAAAGAAAAAAATGAAATACATCAAATAATTTTGAACATGATTTGCTAAAAGTGAATTCTTTTTGTGTTTATAAGATTATTATAAGTGTAATACTTTTAATCCTTATAAATTGAATTAGTATTCTGTTATAAAACAATAAAGTAACTAGTGGTTGCCATAATAAAACTAAATGAGCAAATAAAGGTCACATTGTGAGCAGCAGTTTTTGTTTTAAAAGTAGGAGTAATTAATAAATTTCTGTAAGAAGTTTTTTAAAAATAGCTAAAATACTGATATTCAACAGATAAACTAAATATTTCATGTAGAGCACTTTATTTCTCCAGTAATTCAAGAAAAGGACACTTACATTGCATATTTCTTTTAGACCTCAGACATATGTGGATCACATGGATGGATCTTACTCACTTTCTGCCTTGCCATTTAGTCAGATGAGTGACCTTCTGACTAGAGCTGAGGAAAGGGTCTTGGTCAGACCACATGAACCACCGCCACCTCCACCGATGCATGGAGCAGGAGAAGCCAAGCCCATACCCACCTGTATCAGGTATGTTAGGACAAGCATGTGATGTTTTATCTTAGGGGTAGGTAAGATTTTTCTTTAAAGGATCAGATAGTAAATATTTTAGGCTTTCTAGCCATATGATTTGTCACAATTCTGCCATTATTGTTTGAAAGCAGCCATAGATTTTACATGCCCAAGTGAATGTGTCTGTGTTTCAATAAACCTTATTTACAGAAACAAGGAGCTAGTCACATTTGGACTGTGGGATGTAATTTGCCTTCCTCTAATTAGAGGTGACACATTCTCCTGGAAAAATTTAGTAAGAATTTACTTTAGGGCTGGGGATGTAGCTCAGTGGTAGAGTGCTTGCCTAGTATGGTCTAGGCCCGGGGTTCAATCCCCAGCACTGCAAAAAAAAAAAAAAAGAATTTACTTTAAAGATTAACGTATGTTTCATTTTATTGTAACTTTGTTAAGCATATCATATATGGTGTATTAAGAAAAATTAGAATTTTTTGAAATGTGGTATGGATCTAAGAAATGGAAACTGAAGATATGGTTATGACTAAATACTTTAAGAACTTCAAAGACAACAGATGTGCCAGGCGTGGTGTGGTGGCGAATGCTTGTATTTCTAACTACTTGGGAGGCTGAGACAGGAGGATCCCAGATTTGAGGACAGCCTAAGCAAATAGTGAGACTGTCATCAACCTAGAGAGACACTGTTTCAAAGTAAAAATAAAATAGGACTGGGGGTATAGCTGGGAGGTAGAATGCCCCTGGGTTCAATCCTCAGTACCACAAAATAAGTAAGCAAGTAAGTAAGTAAATAAATAAATTTTATTTTAAAAATAAAAAATAGCCGGGTGTAGTGGTGCACGCTTGTAATCCCAGTACTTGGGAGGCGGAGACCAGAGGATCCGGGTTCGTGGCCAGCCTCAGCCTACTTAGTGAGGCCCTCCACAACTTAGTGAGACCCGGTTTCAAAATAAAGTATAAAAGATAGGTCTAGAGGTGTAGCTCGGAGGTAAAATGCCCCTGGGTTCAATCCCCGGTACCACAATAAATAAATAAATAAATAAATAAATAAATAAATAAATAAATAAAGACAATAGATGTTTGCTTGTAATAATCTTTCAGTAAAGTTATTCTGTAGTTTAATCTGGTCAGTTATTAAGATTATAAATTTTTAGTAGGGATACTAAAGGAATTTTCTAATAAAGAAAAATAGATCAACTTTACAATTTTCAGTTAAGAAGACAACCTTTTGTTACTGACTCATTTGATGTTCTAGCATCAGGAAGAAAGAGCAGCTGTAAATTTCCTTTTGTGGTTTTTAATTAGCTGTCATTGACTTCACTGAAATGACATATGATGAGTCTTAATAGCTACAATCTAAATACAGCATTGTATTAGCAACAAATACTGCAACCTGGTAAATGTTCAGTCATTACAGACTCCTATCACGGTGTAGAATTGAGCATTTTATTTAGCAAAGTAAGCATAAAATGCTTGAGTGAATAGGAAAGTTGCCTGTGAGGTTGAGGCCATTTAGAATATCACAAACCAGAGTACCACCTACTAATTTTCTTGTTGATGCACTTTTAGTTCTGATTTGCTTTTGAAATAGTGTTAAATAATTTAAAATTTCTTAGGAACATGTTAACACATCTACTTTAATGTATTTACTGGTAGTCATAGTTTTTGTTTTGTAGTAGTTTTTTCTGTTTTAATAACTTGCTAGGATCTCTCTATCATTTCAGCTCTGCTACAGGTTTGATAGAAAATCGCCCTCAGTCACCAGCCACAGGCAGAACACCTGTGTTTGTGAGCCCCACTCCCCCACCTCCTCCACCACCTCTTCCATCTGCCTTGTCAACTTCTTCATTAAGAGCCTCAATGACTTCAACTCCTCCCCCACCAGTTCCTCCCCCACCTCCACCTCCAACCACTGCTTTGCAAGCTCCAGCAGTACCACCACCTCCAGCTCCTCTTCAGATTGCCCCTGGAGTTCTTCACCCAGCTCCTCCTCCAATTGCACCTCCTCTAGTACAGCCCTCTCCACCAGTAGCTAGAGCTGCCCCAGTATGTGAGACTGTACCAGTTCATCCACTCCCACAAGGTGAAGTCCAGGGGCTGCCTCCACCCCCACCTCCGCCTCCTCTGCCTCCACCTGGCATCCGACCATCATCACCTGTCACAGTTGCAGCTCTTGCTCATCCTCCCTCTGGGCTACATCCAACTCCATCTGCTGCCCCAGGTCCCCATGTTCCATTAATGCCTCCATCTCCTCCATCACAAGTTATACCTGCTTCTGAGCCAAAGCGGCATCCATCAACCCTACCTGTAATCAGCGATGCAAGGAGTGTACTACTGGAAGCAATACGAAAAGGTAATTTTCTCAGGGCCACGAAGCATTATGGTAGCATTGGAAATTTTCTGAAATTGAAATTTTGTAAAATTTTAGGTGATCATGTTTTTGTACAAATGGCGTTTGGACAGTAAAGATCTACCCAGCTTATGTTTTAAATAATTTTCAAGAAAATACAACACATTTATTTTTATACTTAGTAAAGATTCTTAAAATGTTTATTGAGTGAATGAGAAATTTAAAGCATCAGATTTGAGTCGGGCGTGGTGGCGCACGCTTGTAATCCCAGTACTTTGGGAGGCGGAGACCGGAGGATCCGGGTTCGCGGCCAGCCTCAGCTTTCTCTCTCTCTCTCTCTCTACTTAGTGAGGCCCTCTGCAACTTCGTGAGACCTGGTTTCAAAATAAAGTATAAAAAATAGGGCCGGGGGTGTAGCGCGGAGGTAGAACGCCCCTGGGTTCAATCCCCGGTGCCACACACACACACAAAAAAAAAGCATCAGATTTAAATATTACAGAAAATCAAAATTATTTATATTATACTTAATATATATATTAACTCCTTTAAAAATGGTATTTTCTTCAATGTTAAACCTGTTCATTTGAGTTATCATTGCCATTCATTCTTCCAGATGCCTGTAAGGAATTAAGGTTCTTCCCTTTATAACAAAAGAAAGACTTCTCATAGTTCTTCATTTATACAGTTAACATTTCTTAAGCACTAGTATATGCCAGGCCTCAAGAGTATAGAATTAATAATAGTGCCTTTTCTTCAAGTACAGGGGATAATATAGCCTTAGAAAAGATATTCAATAGTGTTTAATTTGACCATGGAGGTAGTAGAAGAAATGTATCACCTGGTTAACTTTTTAGGGAGTGGTTAGCACGGAAGGTACAGTAGACCATGATGGATAAGCAAATTGTAGATATTCACTAGAATATCTGCTAAGATTCATCAACTAATTAATAGATGATAATGTAATGAAAGATTTAATACCTCTCTAAATATGATTACTTCCGATTATTTTAATAGACCTTGGTTTTTATTTTCCTATTAGTATTTTTCATATGTATTTGATTTTATTTCAGAAAGATTAATATCTAGTATTTAGCATTTTTATTTATAATGAATGGTTTGGTTTTGCTGTAACAGGTATTCAGCTACGCAAAGTAGAAGAACAGCGTGAACAGGAAGCTAAGCATGAACGCATTGAAAATGATGTTGCCACCATCCTGTCTCGCCGTATTGCTGTGGAATACAGTGATTCAGAAGATGATTCAGAATTTGATGAAGTAGATTGGCTGGAATAAGAAAAATGCATTGATAAATATTATGAAACTGAATGCAGATGTCCTTGTGGTGCTTGTTCTTTGAAAATGTTTGGTCATTCTAGTGTTTTGCTTTTTATTCCTTATAATGAATAATCCTTTTCCTCCATAATTTTTGATTTCTAAGAAAAGTATTAGCATACATTTCAAACTAAATGTTTTACAGTGGCTTATCTTTTTTTTTCCCCCTAAAAAGACATAATTTGGTCCAACAAACCACTAAGTATTAAGCATGGGCAGCTGTTGTTAGAGTAGCAGATTCCGTTTTTTGATATATCTTAATTGTGCACTTTGTGAATTTTAATTTAAAGAAAGCGACTGAGATTGAAATCTTGAGGGCAGCTGTATCTATTAACGAGCCTTATTTCATTTCCTGATGTTTTAAAGAAGAAACACTGCCTTGATTATATGAATACACTCAGAAAGTACATTTAGCTTGTAGTGTTGAATTCTCTTAAAGGAATGCTTAAATTTTTTATTATTATTTTATTGTTTTAAATACTTGCCTTATTTGAATGTTTAGCAGTACCCCTTTCCCACTTATATATTGTGTGGTACAATTTTGCTTGCCTATAGGAGTTAAAAATTTTCCATGTGAAATACTCTGAATTAAACATACATGTAACTTACATAACTGTTAAGAATAACAGTCTGATTTAATAAATGATTCATTTTAAAGGTTCATGAGTGTTGCTGTTTGAATAAAACTATTTCTGATAGTTTATCAAATACTACAAAGTAGCTCTAAATGTATAGATAGTAAATGAAAATTTTAGACTTCAACAATAAATTTCCTCTTAGTTGTACTTATTCATATTGTCTAGTATGTAAGATAGCTTTTATGTCATTTTTCCTGAGGTTACAAAAATCTATTATTTCTCAGTTCACTATTCTCTCAAATTCAAATCTCAACTTGCCATCTAATTTCAGCATACCTTGTCTTCAGTTTAACAACATTCTTAATATTATATTTAACAATGATAAAATGATTTGTTAATGTTTGTATAGCCAGATTCAGGGATGGAGGGGAAGCACCATTAATACCAGATTGCTTAATTTGAAAAGACTAAGCAAGGTTTGGTTGGGTAGATTGATTTTAAAAGTGGCTGCAATCTTCAGCTTTGCTTGTATATCTAGCCCTTTCGCACTGCAGTTTCTTTGGCCAATAGCATGTGCAAAAGTGATATTGTGTCAATTCTAAACCTAGACCTCAAGAGGCCTTGCAAGCTTCAGCTCTCTCTCTCAGAACCCTGTCTCTCCCCTGAGAATAAGCCCAGGTGAACCTGCTGAAGATCAGAAACCTCATGGAGGAGAACTATCCCACGTGCCAAGCCCAAGCTCTCCTGCTGGCCTACTGTAGAAAGGTGAGCAAGACTAGCCTGGCCTGGCCTGGCCTAGCCACGAACTCATCAATTCATGAATAAAAATAAAAGCTTGTCTCACACCTAACTTTTGAAATGAGTTATTTCTTGCAGTATTATTATGGTAGTAGATAAATGATACATGAGGTCAGTTGGTAACTTGATAGTTTGGGGTTTATTTAGGCAAATAACTAATAACCTATAATCTTAATAGAACAGAAGTAATGAACCAAATTCTACTGTAGCACTTTAATTTGGCTATAAAAAAAAGAGCACATCTAATGGTTTTAATAAAGTATTTGACTTTCTCTTTTGGGTAGCTTACAGATATAAGAAATATTAGAGGAGTAGGTCTAGCAAATCATGAGAGGGTCTTCAGAACCAAAAGCTTAGATGGCCATTTGAGGTTTCTTTCCAGCCGTACAAAAGTGTAGTGTCTTATTTATTTATTTATTTATTTATTTATTTATTGGTACTGGGGATTGAACCCAGGAGCATTCTACCTCCAAGCTACACCTCCAGCCCTATTTTTTATTCCTTATTTTGAAATAGGGTCTCACTAAGTTGCGGAGGACCTCACTAAGTAGCTGAGGCTGGCCGCAAACCCGGATCCTCTGGTCTCAGCCTCCCAAGTACTGGGATTACAAGCATGTGCCACCATGCCTGGCTGTAGTGTCAAATTTAAATCAAGAAAATATAACACAGTCTAAAGTCTGTCTTCCTAAGCATGTTTATGGTTAAGAGATAGCTTTTTTATAAGGCTAAAATATGGCCAGATAAACAAAACATAATGGTACTGGTGTTTGAGCAATTAAGGGTAACACAAAAGAAAATTGGTAAAGATTTCCTCATAATGAAAGTAGATACATTAATCAGTAAAGCCCAGCAGTATGTATCCTAAATAATTGATAGATTTTGGAGGGTTTTACAGAACATTCCTAGAAGATAAAGTGCCTGCAGGCTGAAGAGGTCACATATATAACATCTGTTTTAAAATCAAAATAACCTTTTAGTCTAGATATTCAGCTTACCTTGCTCAGAAATTTTTGGGACAAATCATCCAAGAGTCAATTTTATTACAATTAGAAGAATGAAAGTTATTGAGTAATTGCTCTCTCTTTTTTTTTTTTTGTGGTACTGGGATTGAAGCCAGGGGCATTCTACCTCCAAGCCACAACCCCAGCCCCATTTTTTATTCTTTTATTTTGAAACAGGGTCTTACTAAGTTGCAGAGGGCCTCACTAAGTAGCTGAGGCTGGCCACGAACCCGGATCCTCAGGTCTCAGCCTCCCGAGTACTGGGATTACAAGCGTGCGCCACCACGCCCAGCTAGTTGTTCTCTTCTTATTGTTGAATTATTTTAGTATTCAACAAGGTTATACACAAACATAGAATCAGAAAAAATGTAAGTTGTGTACTATGGGGAAATAATAGGTCTCACTTGTTTTGGTTGAGGTCACCTATTTATCTCCATATTACTAAATCCAGTGAACACATGTTCTTAATTTATTCAATCTTTATTCTACCTTCTTGGAACTTTCAATCCCCCTTTGGCATTTCATGACACTGTTCCCTCCCCTTCTCCTTCCCAGTAATGGTGAGACAGAATGAAGAGAGGGAAATACCTAGTGGAAGTGGTGTTTGGGATGAAATGCAGCCATTGTGGAGGGAAATGGGGTTTCTCTATACCTCTTCCTAAATAAGGGATATTCATAACTTTCAGATTTATAATGCATTTTAAGTTCTCACCACTGCCTTTCATAACTTACACAATTAATTTAAACCGGGCATGGTGGCACACGCCTGTAACCCTAGTAGGTGGGAGTCTGAGACAAGAAGATTGCAGGTTCGAGGACAGCCTCAGCAAGTAGTGAGACTCATCAAACTAGTGAGATCCTGTTTCAAAATAAAAAATAAAATTGGGCTGGGGTTGTAGCTCGGAGGTAGAATGCCCCTGGGTTCAATCCCCAGTACCACACACACACACACACACACACACACACACACAATCAATTTAGGCAGATGAGATGACTTTGAAAGCATTTTCATGTTATAAATATTCACTAACAGATAAATATGAATAATATTTATTTGTGTTGTGTTCTGTAAATTATGGAACACCTCCCTCTATTTCCACTTTTAGAAAACCCTACCCTTTCTCTAAAAACTATATCACTTTCATGTTTTCATGAAGTCTTCTCTGATCACCATAACTGGAGTTCATATTCCTTTTGAATTTCTCTAAGTCTTTTATTATAAGCTTTCTTCAGGTGATACACTGTCTTGCATCACAGTTATTACCTACTTGAGATTGCCAAATAGATTATTCACAAGACAGCTCTGCATTACATTAACTAGGCGACTCACAGTATTTTATAGACAGGTTCAGAAATGTCCTTTTGTTGTTGTGTCCTGTGGGCTCTTAAAATTATTTCTTTCTAGACATTCCTCTTGTTTAAAATTCATCCCCCCCAAGCCAGGCATGGTGGTGAACACCTGGAATCCCAGTATTTGGGAGGCTGAGACAGGAGGATTACAGGTTCGAAGCCAGACTCAGCAACTTAGTGAGGCCCTCTGCAACTTAATGAGGCCCTTTTCAAAATAAAAATAAAATAGGGCTGGGGGTATAGCTCAGAGGTAGAATGCCTCTGGGTTCTATCCCCAGTATCACCACCCCCAAATTTTTTCATTTCCCCACTAATCTCAGTAACAGTTGATGTAAAGCTAATCCTAATTTCATCAAATTAGGATGTATGTGTGCACACACATGCACCTTTTAATAAAGTGTAGGAATGACTCTTCTAGCCAAAAGGTGAAAATTATTAATATTTCCAAAGTCATTTCTTAAGGAGAGAGCAAATTGTTTCATTTATGAGAATTCTCATGAATTACTCTCAAAACACAACTTTAACTTTGCCCTTAGTAAACACACCACTGCTATTTTTTTAATTTTTGCTCCACTACGTTTTTCGTGGACACTAGCTTTTTATTAAAACCACCTCCCTAAGCCAGGTGTGGTGGCGCACACTTGTAATCACAGTACTTGGGAGGCTGAGACCGGAGGATCCGGGTTCGCAGCCAGCCTCAGCTACTTAGTGAGGCCCTCCGCAACTTCGTGAGACCTGGTTTCAAAATAAAGTATAAAAAATAGGGCCGGGGGTGTGGCTCAGAGGTAGAATGCCCCTGGGTTCAATCCCCGGTACCGCAAAAATTAAATAAATAAATAAATAAATAAATTAATTAATTAAATAAAACCACCTCCCTAAACTGAAGCAAGTATAAAATAAATTATTTAAAGCTTCTAAATAGTTCGAAAATTCCTCTTAGAATCCATTTTCTCTGTAATATTCACTTAATTAAAAATGCAAATAAACCAATATAAAATTCACCATGCAAAAATAAAAATCTAAAGATAGCTTTCTCTATATTGGACTAATGAAATGGAATATCAAGTTATGGAATTTCTTGGTTTTGTCATAAAACTGCAATTGATTAAAATCATCTTACTGAAGCCAAATGGAATGTGTAGGCCCTTGTAGTACAGAGAATATGGTTTTTTCCTCCTTTTATTCATTGCTGTATTAAGGACATTTTATTTATGTTCTCAATGACTTGGCTCTAAAATGCAACAGTAATCTCTGTTTCTTTTCAAGCCTGACAAGGAGGCTCTGAATGAAGAATGAATACCAGCCTTGAATGAACATTTCAGACACTGTCTTTAAAAGGCTAGTTATCAATACCTTTTTCTCATTATTGTAAGGCCAGCTGCTCAGACTTTTTTCTTTTAGGGAAAAAAAACCACAACTGAGTATGTATTGAAGCTATCTTTTTCAAAATATTTATAGTTTTTATCTTTTCTGTACATTTAGTAATGATTTTGAATATGTTGTAGTTTCTATATAAATGTGACCCTTGCAGATGCCTTGTGTTATACTCATATTTTTTGATAAATGTCTTATTTATCCATCCTGCCTTTAGGCTAGCTTTTTCAGTACTACTCTTTTGATATAGGACGTGGTTGTCTCCAGGGGTAATAAAATTCCCCTCTCTGACCTGGAAACTATATGAAAGACACAAAAGCCATTAAATCATACTATGTCTTATATTAAACCATCTTCCAATATTACTTAAGTGTCTATTTCATTCTTACCTATTAATGAAAATATATAAGAACTATTTATCTAGACCATTCCAAATAAAGGAGCACATCTCCTATTCTTAGTGGCTTATTGTATTTTTATATTTCTTTTTATTATATATTTATTATTATATTTCTTTCCATTAACTCAATAACATTTTTTGATGCCTGCAACGTTTTGAGACTGCTGGTGCTGGGTTTTAGGGCCACAACAGTGAATAGACAGAGCCCTACTTTCTGAGTATACAGATAAGTTAACAAAGAACAATGGATGTTATGTTAGGAAAGCTTTATAGCACAGAGTCCAAACCTAGCCTAAGAAGTCAGGGAAGGTCTCCAGAGGGAAATGGCGTTGAAGTTTTGAGGTGTACCTAGACAGACAAATGTTGAAGTGAGGCAGGGAGTCTCCTGGGCAAAGGAAACTGCGAATGGCTGGAAAGGCACGCAAGAGCAAATCATGAGAGTCATCAGAACCACATTAAAATATGTGTATTTTATTCCATGGACAATAAAAATGGAGAAGTGACATTAAAATAGCTGCACAGTGGTGAATGAATTAGACATCTGCTTGGAGGACAAGAGACCAGTCTGGCCATTAGAATAGGTGACAGATGATAGGGATAGTTAAGGTGGTGGCAGAGGAGATAGATAACAAGATCCAAGAGATGTTTAGACTGTGCTGGACATTGTCATCAGAGACAAAGGAATCAAGGATGTCTGGGGTCCTGGCTTACAAATACAAGAGATGTTAGAGGAGCAGGTTTGGGAGGGTGGGTGATGCAGTTGGGACGTAAGGCAGGGAAAGGATCACTGGCATGGTTAGCGGGAGGGATTAATCTTTTATTTGTGGAAGGAAATTTCCGGAGAAAGGATGGGGTGAGCAGTTAAATTGGAAGGTCTGGGGCCAAAACTTGAGACAGTGGCGTCTGTTTCCTCTTGAAGTAGATGATCACACTGCTCAGAGTGATAGGGGAACAGGAAGAGTGTGGACAGTTTTAAGAAAAGTAGAGATGTTTTGAAATAGTCATTCTAGGGACAAAGAAAATTGTCAAGCAGTATTGAAGCAATTGTTGAGGTTGGTAACCATGTATTTATGGTGGCTCCAATATACAGTGTGTGATTTTTTCCCCAATAGTCTGAAGACAATTGCCAGAGAGACAATAGGATTCATTGAGTTGGGTTTTCTTTTTAATTTACTTATTTTTTTGTTTGTTACTGATGATTAAACCCAGAAGCATTCTACCTCTGGGCTATACCCCCAGCCCTATTTTATTTATTTTTATTTACAAACAGGGTAAATTTGTAAGTTGCTGAAATTGATAAGTTGCTGAAAGCCTCACTAAGTTGCTTGCTGAGGCTGACTTCAAACCTGCAATCCTCTTGTCTCAGCCTCCAAAGAACTGTTATTACATGCATCACCATGCTCAGCTACCCCCAGCTCTTATTTTTATTTTGAAACGAGGGCTCACTAAGTTGCAGGGGCTGGCCTAAAACCTGCGATCCTCATGTCTCAGCCTCCCAAGTCCTGGGATTACAGGCATGCACCACCATGCCCGGTGAGTTGGGGTTCTTAGTGAAATGGAACATTGACCTTAATATCTTAATCCCATTGGTTAAACTCCCATGTTGAAGTTCTTCTCATCTAAATTACTATAATGCAAGTTTGATCTGTTTTTTCTCATCAAGTACGTCCACAGGCTCTCCTGGATTGTCAGATCATGCAAGCAGTTCTTCCTGTCTTTGTAAGACTTCATTCCACCTCCCCTAGACTCTACATCATCTTGGGTTTCTTTCTACTTAGATTTATTATGCAGTCCCTCCTTTATTTTTTCCTGTTAAAACTGCAGGATTTCTGTCATATTCCCATTTAACATGCTTAGCTACCCTTTATTCAGTTGTCTTTCAAATCTAGAAATCTTCTAAATATTCTGTCAAAGATAATTCTGCCATGGAGGTTATGTAATTCAAAACAAAGAAACAGCAAAGGGAGGCTCTTTGGAATTTGACTTTTCATCTCTCTCTTTGATGTCTGAGTTACCTCATCTGCCTAATTTACTCTGTAGGCAGGAATCCTTTTGAAGATGCATCCCTCAGCTCAAATAATACTTATGTTCCATTCTATTAATTTTGGTTTTTAGAGCATATTAAGATGAGATGAAATTTTTAGATTTAATTCTTAGATTGGTTAATTTTCCACAGCTTTTTAGCAGGAAGCCTTCTCAGAAATATCTGGCATAGGGTCTCAGCAAAAGAATATGGTTAATTCAGTATAAACTGCTCATCATTATTAATAAAATAACTTAAAAAGAAGGGCCTACTAACCAAATATCAGGCTTTTCATCTTGATATCAAAGACCAAACCATCCCTTTTGTTTGGTTTAATCTTTTTTATTCTGAAAAATACATCATTTTTTTCAGCTCAGTAATCTACCATAGTGTAGCCATCATTCAGGTCAAGAAATAGAATATTGCCATCACTCCAGAACTGTACCCCCTAATCACCATCTTTTCCCTAACTCCAACCTCCAGGTAGCAAAATGGTAATCACTTTCTTCTATCTAGACTTTTACCACCTAAGCATGTGTTTCTGAATATTATCTTTTAATTTTGCCTATATTTTGGACTTCTTATATAAGTGAATCATTTCATTATGTAAGTGTTCTTTTTTCTGTCTGACTTCTCTTAAAATTTTGTGAGATTCAACCATGTTCTTATATGTAACTGCTTTGTTTCTTTCCATTGCTTTATAGTACCCCATGGTATAAATATGTCATAATTTATCCATTCTACTGTTGGTAGATATTTTAGTTTGCATTTGGGGGCTTTTACAAATAATACTGCTATGAACATTTTTGCATGTGTTTCTTGTTGGTGTGCAGGCATTTCTGTTAAGTTATACCTAGAAGTGGAATTACTAAATCATAGGATGTGTGTATCTTCAGTCCTATGAGATAATGCCAAAGTGTTTTCCAAAGAAGTTGTACCAGTTTTTACTCCCACCCTCTGAGATTATTCTCCTTAATTTTAGGGATTCGTGTGTGTGTGTGTGTGTGTGTGTGTGTGTGTGTGAATATCCTATTGCAACTTGAATTTTTTTCCCTGATCAGTAATAAGGTTGAGAATCTTTTCATTTTTTTTTAACCATATCTTCTCCATCATTTGTGGCTCTTCTTCTCACTTTAATGGTGCCCTTTGCAAATAAGTTACTAATTTTAATGTAGTCCATTTAGCCAGTCTTTTTTATGGTTATTGCTTTTTGTGTCCTGTTTAATATTTTCTTATGCTAAGGTTATAAATGATTCTCCTCTGTTGTCTTCTAGAGATTTTGTTGTTTTACCTTTTACATTTAGATTATAATCTGTCTGGAATTGGTTTTTGTGTATGGTGTGAGGTAGGAGTTGCTTCATTTTGTTTTCATTTGAATATCCAATCAAGCCAGCACCATTTTATTGAAAAGATTGTCCTTTCCCCACTGCTCTGAAGGACCAATGTATCAAAATTACATAAACACAGACAAGAAATAAATATGTATTTATGTTGCTCTACGACTATATAATATGGACTGTATGACAGTATAGATACAAATACATGAGTATTTATAGACTTCATTGATCTATCCTTACACCACTATCACAGTTTTTTAATTGTTATAGCCTTCAAATGAGTGTTGATATCCAGAAAGTAAACCTATTCAACTTGTTTTTTTTAAGATTATCTTTACTGTTGTTGGTCATTTGCTTTTCTATATAATCTTTAGAAATCAGATGGGCAGTTAGATTGGGCATTCAGAGGCAGCAGTGGCTAGATCGGCTTTGATAAGGAAGATCCCACTGGGTAGCTTTCATTTCTGCCACTCTGGCCATTGTTCATGCACCTTCATGCAAGTGTTTCAGGCCTTAGCACAGCAGACCTACCTCAACTGAGAACTCTATACCTCTAACAAGCAGATCTTCAGGCAGCTGCTCAGCTCTATTGGCTCTTCCTCAGCAAGAAATAAGAGCCTTATTGTAAGCTACCAAACTCAGCTTCCACATTTGGACTTTTTAACTGCTTCTTAACAGCCCCCACTTTCTCATTATCCCTCTGCAGAGCATCATAGCAACTCAGCAATAACCAGCCAACCCCACTGTCCTTGGAGGCTTTGTTTTCCCCATTTTGTTCAAATACCTGAATCATTACACATCAAGAGTATTCTCCCCAAGATGTCTTCCCAGCACGATTAGTGGAGTCGTTAACAATTTGGCCACTGCCTTGTCCCAAGGACTCCCTACTCACACAACTCAGGAGGACATACTCTTTGCCCACCAGGTCATGAATAAGACAGTCTAAAACTATTCTTTTTTTTTTTTTTTTTTTTTTTTGCGGTACCGGGGATTGAATCCAGGGGCATTCTACCTCCGCGCTACACCCCCAGCCCTATTTTTTATACTTTATTTTGAAACCAGGTCTCACGAAGTTGCGGAGGGCCTCACTAAGTAGAGAGAGAGAGAGACAGACAGAGAGAGAGAGAGAGAGAGAGAGAGAGAGCTGAGGCTGGCAGCGAACCCGAATCCACCGGTCTCTGCCTCCCAAAGTACTGGGATTACAAGCGTGTGCCACCATGCCCGTCTAATCTAAAACTATTCTGACATGTTTTCAGACTACTCCTGCCATTACCTGTGTTAGTTGAGGTCCATGGAGATACGTATGCCAAGACAGGATTAGATGTGTAAGATACTTATTGGGGCAAATGCCTATAAAGAAAAAGGGGGAAGGGACCAAAGGAGGCATGCTGAAAACCTCCAGATGGCAATGGAAAGGATTGATTGGAAGGTGTCTTAGACAATAGTACTATTCTAAGAAAGTTTTAGCCAGGCCTATGGGAAGTTCTGAAGCCAAAGTTGTCTGTTGTAGGAATGGACCAGTATTACCAACCCTGCTGTGCTCAGTCAAGCTTGGCCTTGACATAAATATGGTAGATCCAGAAGGTCAGCAGCTGAGGCCACCAGCCAACTGTACTTTCCTCTGCAGGGATATTTCCATAGTCACCATATATTGCTGTGGCAACTTTGTCAAAAATCAAATGTCTGTATGATTATGGGTTTATTTCTAGGCTCTCTACTGTTCTATTGGTCTGTCAGTCCTCTGCTAGTACCACACAGTTTTGATTACTCATACCTTTTCTAAGTCTTGGAGTCAGGTACTGTAAACCCTCCAGTAAGTTTCTTTAGATATTCTAGATCCTTACTGTTCCCATCTGAATTTTAGAGGAAATTTGTTGATTTGCAAAAAATAAAAAATAAATTGGAGCGGTTTTGACTGAAATTGCATTGGCTCTATAGCTCAGCGTGGAGGAGAGTTGACAGCCTAACGAGTTTGAAGCTTCCAGTCAATGAGCACGGTTTATCTGTTTGCTTAGGTTTTCTTGACTTCTCAGTTGTGTTTTGTAGTTCTCAGCATAGTGGTATTGCATGTCTTCCTTTATTCTTGTTTGATGTTTTTGGCAGTATTTAAATTTTTAAAATTTCATTTTCCATCTGTTTGCTGTTAGTATGCAAAAGTACAGTTGACTTTTATGTATTGACTTTGTGTTTTACAAACTTGCTAAACTCACATATTCTAATGGTTTTAGATATTCCTTAGAAATGTTAATGGAAAAGAATCATGTCATCTATGAACAGCTTTATGATGTATCTTTTTTTTTCCTGACCTGTGTGCCTTTTATTTTTCCTGACCTGTGTGCCTTTTATTTCTTTTTCTCATTTTATTGCCCTGGATAGGACTTTAAGCGCAATGTTGAACAGGAGTGATAAGGGCGTAAGAGCAGACATCCTTGCTTTGACCCCATCTGTAGTGGGAAAGCATTTTATATTTCACCATGAAGTGTGCTATTAGCTGTAGGGTTTTTAATAGATTGCTTTACAGATTGGTTCTCTTCCAGTTCACATTTGCTGAAAATTTTTATCTTGACTTACAGTTGAATTGTATCAGATTCTTTTTCTGTATTTTTCAAATTGATGACATGGTTTCTCTCTCTCTCTCTCTCTCTCTCTCTCTCTATATATATATATATATATATATATATATATTTGTGGTACTGGAGATTGAACCCAGGGGCATTCTACTTCCAATCTACACCCCCAGCCCTATTTTTTATTTTTATTTTGAAACAGGGTCTCACTAGGTTGATAGAATCTCACTACTTGCTGAGGCTGTCCTTGAACCTGCAATTCTCCTGTCTCAGCCTCCCAAGTACTGGGATTACAGGCATGCACCACTGCACCTGGCTGGTTTTTCTCTCTTATTAATATGAAAAGGTTACATTGATTTTCAAACATTAAACTCTGCATTTCTAGAATAAGCCCTTGTTTGATTTATGACCCTTTTTATATATGGTTGGATTTTATTAGCTAATGTTTTATTAATGATTTTTGTATTGCTGTTCAGGAGAAATAATAGCTTTCTTGGTTTTGTTTGTTTGAATGTCTTTGTCAGATTTTCCTATCAGTATTATGTGGGCCTCATAAAAATGTTCCTGCCTCTATTTTCTGGGAGTTCATGTAAGATTGGTATTATTTCTTTTTAAAATGCTTGATAAAATTTACCAGTGAAAACACCTGGGCTTAAGGTTTTCTGTATGGGGTTCATTGTTTATATAAAAGATTTAAATTTGTTAATAGATATTAGGTTATTTAAATTTTCTTATTCATTTCATCTGAATTGTTGAATTCATTGGCATAAAGTTGTTCATAATATATACTTACTGTCTTTTTAATGGCTGTAGAATCTGTGGTGATATTATGGATTTCATTTTAGTCATGGCTTTTGAAATACAAAGAACTTCTTGAATCTATGGCTTGATATCCTTCACAGTTTGAGGCCATTCTCAGTCATTATCTCTCAAATTTCTCTGCCCTATTTTCTTTCTTTTCCTCCTGGAATTCCCATTACCTACATGTTAGTCATTCTCACTGTCCTTTCTTTGTCTCTTAATCATTGTTCTATATTTTCTATCCTTTTGCCTGTGTTTCATTTAATGTTTTCTTCTGGCTTCTTTTATAATTCACTTAATCTGTGCTGAGTCTGCTATTGTACCCATTAACTGAATTCCTAATTTCTGTTACATATTTATCACTTCTAGAATTTCTAATTTTTAAAAAGTTTCTAGTTCTCTATCAAAAGTTTTAATCTTGCTTTTTAATCTTGAACAGATATTTATCTCCTTGTAAGGACAACTATTTTATACTTTGTGTCTGATAATTCTAGTATCTTGGGCCACTATTCAGTAGATTGAATTGCAGTCTTGCAAAATCCTATCTACTTCTGATGCAACATTATTCCCATGGTGCAGCCCGCTGGAATCTCAACCTAAAGTAAGAAAGTTCACCTGGCCTCCCTCTAAAGCCAGCCCCACACTCCACTTCCTTTCCTCCTTATATGAGGCTGGCAGAAGTACTGCTTATTTTCTTAGTAGCTTCCTCAGAAATCATTAAACCCTCCAGGAGAAAAGTGATTCTAATCACTGAGCCATCAAGCACTCCAAATCTTGGCTTGGTAATTATTTACTCTCTTGTTCTCAGGTTGTTTCAAACACATATCCTCAATTTTTTGTCCAGCTCTTCTCATTGCCCTCCCCCAAAGAGTAGGTCCAAATTTCCTTCTCCATCATTATCAGAAGAGATTAGCTATCCCTATTAAGAAAAAGGAAGTTAATGAGAAGCCATTTTTCTACTTATAAAAAGTAAAATTTAATAGCCAAACATTTTTCCATCTTGAGTAGGAGTTAGATAAAATGCAGTTTCCAATTTTAACCTAATTCTTTTTTATTGGTGCATTATAATTATATATCATAGTGATAGAAGCTACATGCACACAGCATTCACTGTGTGCTTCCCTCCGGGTCCCTCCCCGCTCCCTCCACCTCCCCATAGATTAATATTGACACTGACATAGGTAACTTCATATATGAACAAAGGATTATTTGAATTGTTTCCATCATCAGATCTTGCCTTTCTCCTCCGAATTCTTTAAGCTCACAGTTAAACTGTTTGTTGCATGCAGCTGCATTTAAAGACACATCAAAACAAAAGAGAGAGAGAGGACTGTGAACAACCAAGTTATTTTTAACTAACAAAGGAAAGTGTTCAAAAGCATAGCTACAGAGGCTTACATAAGTGGAGATGGTGCATCCCTGGAGTATTTTGAGAAATAAGAAAAAGTAAGTGACAGACCTGTCAAATGGCTCCCAATTTACTGCTCGGGGACTCACAGGGTGCTATTTGGAGTTGTACAGCTTGGAAAATCGTCACCATAAGTCAGAATTCCTCAGTGGCTCTTCACTTTGAAGCATTCTTGCTAAGGGAGGGCAAGTGTGTTTGAAACATTTTTTAATATTTAAGTGCTAGTTTAACATTTTAGAATCCTTGTTGATTACAAATGATATGTCTAACAGGTATCACAGATAATACTTCTTCTGGAGGGTAGAGACTGTCTTTCTCATCTTTCCACTCCTAGTTCTTGGTACTGTATGTGTGTTAAAATAGTACGCCGGGTGTGGTGGCGCACGCCTGTAATCCCAGTACTTGGGAGACTGAGGCAAGAGGATCGCAGGTTCAAGGCCAGTCTCAACAACTTCATGAGGCTCACAGCAACTTAGCAAGACCCCATTTCAAAATAAAAAATAAGATAGGTCTGGGGGTATAGCTCAGAGGTAGAATGTCTCTGGGTTCAATCCCCAGTACCACAAAAAAAAAGTAGCTATCTGCAATCCTTGAGAAACAAATCATTTTGGATCAATCCCCTTTTCAGATAACTAAGGGTTAAAATTTTACACACTATAAAGAAAATGTTGCTACAATTACACTACTACCACCAATCATCTGTTTTTGTGCGGGCACTATCCTAAGTAGTTTATCTGTTTAACAATAGGATGAGATGGGAAATGGTATTATGTCAATTTCACAGAGGAAGGAGCTGAGGTGCAGTCCTGACTTGACCTGTGTCTCAGCTTCTATTGTGTGAGGCCTGGATACAGCCTAGATTTGAATCCAGCTCTGACTTCACAACTCATATCCAAAATCATTGTTATATGAATTTCTCTGCCTTTTAGAAAAGAATATTCTGGATGTCATTTCCATTTTTAAAATGATACTAAGTAGCACTGTATCAGAATGTATTATATTTGTCTATATTACGCTCTCCTATTCGATTCTAAGAATTCTTGAGAACTATGTCTTGTTCATTTTGGGGTCCTCATACCTCAGTATAGGCCATAGTTCATAGGAGGCTTTCAGTAAATGGCTGTTGAAATAATGAAAGAATGAATGAATTAGTGTCATTATCATCAGAATTAGTTACTGTGAGTTGCTAAAAATACAGAAGCAGAAATAGATGTAGATTATTGCACACAAAGCTAATAAGGTAGTGTTTCCAATCCTCATACTTGAACCTTGCTTTCTTTGAGAAAATTTCTAGGTGTCATTTTTCTTTTTTGCTCGTTTCTTTCAACATCAAATTAATATTTACTAATAGTTATTACATACCAGGCAATAAGACTGTTAGGTGCCCAAAATATAAAAAACATAAATTTAAAGTGGCTTGCAGTCATTTTCTCATAAAGGACTGAAGCTAGTACATGTGTACCTCTTTTAGGAAGGCTACAGTAGGGAATTTTCTGGCTCTAAACAGAATCCTCTTCTTCACTGTTCCTTGTTTATCGACCTGCCGGAATGATGTATGTGCCATTAATACAGTGAGTAGCGGATACTTCGGGTTAGTGTCTGTTCAGTCTTGATTCCCTTGCATTGCGAGTTCATGGAGTGGGGACAGATAGCCTGTCATTTATCCAGTGGTTATCAAACCTGGCTGATTGATCATCAACAACATCTTGGAGCTTTTAGAAACTTCTCAACTGTTATCATCTCATCAAATATTTCTTCTTTCCTGTTCTCAGTCTTCTTCTGGGATGGTATCCAATTGTCTAGCAATTTAGACAAGTGGATATCATCTCAAATGTTCTGTGCTGCCCCCCTCTCACTGCCACACACATTCCTTTTTTTTTTTAATTTTGGTTTCATTTTGGGTAGTTTTTCTTGCTCTGGCTTTGAAGTTCACTGATTCTTTGGCTGTGTCAAATTTACTAATGTCAAAGGCATTCTACGACTGTTACTAGACTTTTTATTTCTAGCATTTGTATTTCATTTTTATAGTTTTCATTTCTCTGCTGGAATTCCCCTCTGTTCATACATATTGTCTACCTTTTCCATTGGAGGCTACATCGTTGCTTTAAAATCCCCTATGTGATAATTCCAACAAGAGTAGGTACTGATAATCTTCGCAATTCTGATGAATATGAAATAATATCTCTTTAGCTCTTATTTTTCCATATATTTGCTGGCCATTTAAGCTTCCCTGTCTATTGTATGTTATTATCCTTTGCCAATTTTTAGTAGAATATTTCTCTTTTATTGACTACGTTACACAGTAATATGATCTGTATCTTCTTCCAATTTGAAGCTTGCCTTTGTACTGAGTATGATGAGTTTTACTATTATTTTCCTTGATTGTTTATTCTTTTCATGTCTAGTTAAAGACATATTTCTATACCCTGAGGTTATAAATGTGTTTTTATCTATAGTCCTTCCTGTCCCCATGGAGTTCTAATGCTACCTGCTTCATATAGCACATTCTCACATGTGAATGTGTTAGGGGCGTATTAGTCTACCTTTGTAGCAACGATATATTTTCCTAATTACTATAGGTTTTTAATGCTATTTTTAGTAAGCCACGTTCTTTTTTATTTTTCTTTATAAAAGAGTAATTGTAGCTGTTTTGGGCCCTTTATTCTTCAAAGTGAGTTTTAGGGCAAGTATGCAAAATTCCATGAATACCTTTCAAGACTTTTGATTGGGATTGCGTAGATTACACACACTCTCTCTCTCTCTCTCTCTCTCTCTCTCTCTCTTCTCTCTCTCTCTCTCTCTCTCTCTTGCCGTGTGTGTGTGTGTGTGTGTGTGTGTGTGTGTGTGTGTAGAATATGCCATTCTCAAGGACTCCCTTTCCACACTTAGATGACAATATCAGGCCCAGCCTACAAATGTGGTTGCTCAGCCAGCAACCAACTAAAGAAACCATTCTTAGATACCTCTAGTCCCTCTCAGTTTCTGGAACCCTCTTCTCTACCCACCCCTACTCAGCTAGCCGCAGATTGCCACACTCCTCATAAGGCGACTATTGACCACTTCCTCTTTGTCCTAATCAGTCCTCTACTTAATATACTGGGTAGGAGTGGGGGAGGAGGATGGTAATTCTGCATTTCCTAGAGAGAGGAGTCTGGTCCAATATGGTTGGTTCATGGTAATGTTCTTTATGCCTCTTGTCCTTGCTTTTGGTCTCTAGCAGTTCTGAGATAACATAACAGAAAATAATTCAACATCCTATTTGTATTACAGAGTATTATTAGATACCTTATAATCTTTTTATAGTTAAAAGTATCTTTTTATTATATTTTCTAAATACTGATACATATTTTTCAGAATATTGGTACATTTCTAGAAACCTAGCTGAACTTCCCTAATAATTGTAATAGTTTATGGAATCTCTTGGATTTTCTAGGCAAAGATTATAAAATAACTGGGAGCAGGCACAATGTCTTGTTAAACTTGTTGGTAGCATTGGCATAGTACCAGGACAAAGAAAATGGTAAATAAATATTTGTGCAATGGATGGAAGCGATATATGCTGATAAGTGAACATTTCTTGATTAAAAAAAAAATTGAACATCGTGTTGACTCTGGACCTTTAAAATCTTGGGCCCAAGAAAAGACTTGAATGTTTGATAGTCTAAGTTTCATTGTGAAGTTGTAACCTTCAATGAGGTCTCAGATACAAAGAAAAGGCAAGATACAAATAGCTGCAGCTAATATGTAGAACAGGAAAACATCAAACCAGAGAGGAAAGCAGGCTAAGCCAGGCCTAACAGTGCATAGAGGACAAAGGACAAAGGAGGGGCTCAGGAGGAGGAAACAACTGCTAAGGAAAAAACCAGTACAAACAAGACAGACCTTTCCCATATTCCTCGAGAGGTTCCAGCTTGTGTGTGTGTGTGTGTGTGTGTGTGTGTGTGTGTGTCTGTCTGTCTGTCTGTCTGTCTCTCTGTCTCTCTCTCTCTCTCTCTCTCACTGGGG
>PVJS01005798.1:0-62585 GCA_004027185.1 Glis glis
GGGTGTAGCTCGGAGGTAGAATGCCCCTGGGTTCAATCCCCAGTACCGCCAAAAAAAAAAAAATGTCAGATATAAATCCAACCATGTCAGTAATAACATTAAATGTAAAAGAAACAATAGACTGACGCATGCTATGATATAAACGACCTTGGAAACATGATGCTAAATGAAAGAGGACAAGCATGGAAAGACCCACATTTCGTACGATTCTCTCATGGGAAGTATCCAGAAGAGGCAGACCTGAACACAGAAACTAAATGGGCGGTTGCTCAGGGATGCAGGAAGGCAGGGGAGGAGCCGAGCGGGGTTGACTACTAAGAGACAGCAGGTATCTCTCAGGAGAAATGAAAATATTCTAAACATAGTGTGTTATGATGGTTTCACAACCCTGTGAATAGACTTTAAAAATATTGAGTAGTTTGCTTTAAGTGGGTGAATTAAATAGTATGTGAATGTGAATTAAATTTTAGTAAATGATTAAAAAAAAAGAAGTTGTACTCCAAGACTCAGTAAAGCTCCGGGTGGCTTGCAGGCAGGAATCTTGGTCCTTGGCCCTGGGTAACAAAGCCTTTATTGATTAAGATGAAAAGGCCGAGTGGAGAGAGTAAGAATCTTTGATCTTGTACAGAGACACGAGTCCTCATTGCCTCCCTGAGCAATCTCTCACCCACCTCAGATTCCTCACCTCTAAAAGGATATGCTGGGTCCTATTTACTGGATTGGTGGACAGATGAACGGCTGTGTACACAATGCTGAGTGCTATATAGAGCAAGGAGCACGTCCTTAATAAATAACCAGCATTGCAATTATCAACACCTTCAAATTTTGTTGTGAAGATTAAGGGACATAATTAAGGGACAAGATTAAGGCGTTAAGGATTTGCTTTTAGCTCCTGATAAACAACACGGTGTGTAGGACATGTTTTCTGAATGGATGTATGTATGAATGAATGGACGAGTGGTAAGCCATTCCCGGCAGCATGATTCCTCCCGAGAACAGATCTGGTGTGTCGAAATTCTGAACAGCATAAAAAATAACTCCTAAAATGAAAACTCTAAAGAAATGGACATTTCAGCTGGAATTTTTTTTCTTATAAAAATGAACTATGAAAAAGGAAGATGGGGAAAAGAATGTCTAGCCTCAGCTTTAAACATGCATAAGATGTGACAATAAAGGTAATGTACAGCCATTGATCTTTAAGGAGACAAAGCCCAAGGAGCAGTTAGACACAGGCTGTGAGCGAGGCCCCGTTGGGACCCTGGCCCTGGGGCAGGGGGAGGATGGTGATGTGGACCGCCATGTTTACTGGCTATGAACCACCATGCCCAGGGCACAGCGGTATCGTAGTAGGTCCGATTTGCTAATGTAGAAACAAAAGCCAAATGGGATCCATGGTACTGCTTGGTGGTGGGAGAAGAATAAATATATTTATTTAACATCCACCCCGTGGAGCCGCTGAAAATAAATTCTCTTATTTAATTATCCCAACAAACCTGAGAAGCTGGTATTATTATTATTTTTTTGTTTTTTTGCGGTACCGAGGATTGAACCCAGGGGCTTTCTACCTCCGCACTACACCCCCGGCCCTATTTTTTATACTTTATTTTGAAACCGGGTCTCACGAAGTTGCGGAGGGCCTTACTAAGTATAGAGAGAGAGAGAGAGAGAGAGGGAGAAAGAGAGAGAGAGCTGAGGCTGGCCGCAAACCTGGAACCTCTGGTCTCCGCCTCCCAAAGTACTGGGATTACAAGCGTGCGCCACCATGCCCGGCTGTTTTTTTTTAAATCATGAAAAAAGAAATAATACTCTATGTCAATTACAACCCTTGGATCATCTCTTTCAATGTTTCTGGGGACCATTCTTTCTGTTGAATTGTTCGGGACTGTAAGCCCCTGCTTTTCCGTGCTCAAGCTCACCGGGAGTTACATCCAGGGATGGAGAGGTGACATCACCGGATGCACAAGGTGACTCGATACAATGAAGAACCTCACAACCCAGTGAGAACTTCTCTACAACGGGATGGGTGGCCGCTCCAGGAGGTGGGAAGCTCTCCTTCCCTGCAAGGACTCATTCCTTTCTGGGGATAGACAGTGATTTGCCAGGGACTCTGCAGAGACATGGGAGAGGGAGCTGAGCGATGTAACGTGCCAGCCCAGAGAGCCAAGGAACCCGGGGTCAGTCATCCTTCCATTCACACTGAGCACCGCTTCTTTGTCAGGACATGCCCGCGGGGACTCAGTGGTGAGCAAATCTCTAGAGACCTTGCAAGACATCAGGGAGGAAGGCATTATGTAAGTTCAGCAGAGAGGAGATGATGAGGGACGATGAGGGGGCCCTGCTTTCATCTCACCCACGTTGGTCCAGGGGGAGAAGCGGCCGTGCATAGGGGATGTTTCAGCTGAGACGTGAACGCAGATATGAATTAGCCAGACAATGGGAGTAGGTGCTGGTGAGGGAAGGAAGCAGAGACCCATTGGAGGGAATGGGGAACGCTCAAGCCAGCCAAAACACAGGCAGTGTGGAGGGAAGCCATGGTCCTGGAATCTATCTCTTTATTTCCGGGATTCTAAGAACGCAAAATTCTAAGATCCCTGAATTCCGAGCACCTCTGATTCAACAGATATCTAGCATTAAGACTCTCTGAATTTAGCTTTCTAAGAATCAATGAATGCACCTTTCTAAGTCTCTGGCTTTCAGGCGCAATGAATGGGCATCTATTTGCTTGGGATAATTCTTCTGCGAGTGTAGACAGGACTGGAGAGAAGTATTTGGAAGAAAAAAAAGAAAACCAGTGTGCATTTGCTCTGCAGTCTGCCTCCCAATTAGACCCCATGTTCTTCTCTGCTCCGGGGAAAGAGACAAAAGAAAATGCAGACAGGCCCCTGCTCTATACTAATGAGTCATCTCCATGGGCAGAATGAATGCCAAGCCCCGTTTAGCTGCCAGGCCATCGCCGGCACGGGGTGAACACACGGACTAATTTATGTGGAATAAAAACACATTTTTACATGGTGCCCTGACACCAAGACAGGCGTTTCCTCCCCGCAAAACAAGCCCAATTATCATGGCATGCTCTGTGGCCTTTGCTGTTCAAGGAGAGAGTTGCAAATTCTCTTAACCCTTTGTAGCTTGGAGAACAGGAGCGAAAAGAATGGAGCTCATTTGGGTGGGTGCTGAGGACGTTGAATCCAGAGAGAAGAGCCACAGAACCTGGCACTCGGGCTCGGGCACTGGATCCACAGTGACCTCAGGAAATGGCTCGCTCGTGAAGTGCCTCAGTGGCCCGTCCAGTTCCAGGCCTGTAGTTGCTGGTTAAGTGAGTTAACACAGGTGAACTGCTTACAACAGTAGCTGGCATATAGTATGTGCACAGTACATGTTAGCTAGTGGCTGTTTTTATTTAAAAACAGGCCATTAATGCTGTACAATATATGATGCATTACGTTAGGTTGTGGAATTTATTCAATAAACATGAGTTGATAGTTGCCTCTTAAAAGGTCTGAGCCAGGTGTGGTAGCGCACACCTGTTATCCCAGTACTTGAGAGGCTGAGACAGGAGGATCATAGGTTTAAGACCAGCCTCTGCAACTCTTCAAGACTCTCAGCAACTTTGTGAGATGCTGTTTCAAAATAAAAATAAATAATTCAAAAGGGCTGGGGGTGTAGCTCAAAGGTAGAATGCCCCTGGCTTCAATCCCCAGGGGCACACAAACAAAAAAAGGTCTGAAGCAGGTAACGTGTTACCTGGATAAGGCTGGCTCCATGATTATGGGTGGAGGATAAATTTGCAGGGCAAGAGACATAAAGGGCCTGGTAATAAAGGGTTGTTTATTACAAAGGAGCATGGGTTCCATGCACGCTCGAGTACAGCAGAGAACAGCAGATGAGAATGGAAAGGTGGGCTCTGAAATACCTTAGTCCATTCAGGCTGCTGTCACAAAGTACCAGAGACCAGGTAGCGTATGAACAACAGAAGTTTATTTCTCACAGCTATGGATTCTGCAAGTCTAAAGCAGGGTGCCAGCATGGTTGGGTTTGGGGAAGGACACTCTTCTAGTTGCAGAATATCAACTTCTCTTTGTATCTTCACATATGGAAAAGAGCTCTCTTCAGTCCCCCTTGTTTTTAAGAACACTAATCCCATGCTGAGAGCTCCTCCCTCATGACCTAAGTTGCCCGCCCCTCGAACGCCTCACCTCCTAATACCAACACTTGGGCATTAGATTTCATTATGTGAATTTGAGAAGAGGGACACACATATTCCAGGTCGTTGCATGGGAAATCACCAAAGGATTTTCGGAAGATATTATCAGTTATTAATTATGTCCCAAGTTTCAGAAGCACTGCTTAAATTGCCTTTAACAAAATATATAGGCTCATATAACTGGATCTTCCTGTGGTAAAGCTAGCTCTGGACTACATTAAGTTAAATTAGATTCTCTCTAGATTAGCCGAGACTAGACACAGATGCTTAAGTGACTAGGATTCGCCCACTGTTGACAAAGACAACCATCAACAAACAGCTCTGGGTTTGCAAGGTGTCAATTAAGCCATCCTGGGAGGGGAGGACCATTGTAGGCTTGGGCCTCATTGGCCAGGTTTGAGTCAAGTGTACATCCCTGAACCAATCATTGTGTCAGAGGAGGGGTGCTCTGATCTCTGATTGGTCAGACCTGGCCACGTGTCATTTGGGCCATGTGTCGTGTGTCTATTTACTAGAAATTGGTGATGGGATTATAGAGAGCAGGAATTGGATAGGTCTCTCTCTCTCTCTCTCTCTCTCTCTCTGTGTGTGTGTGTGTGTGTGTGTGTGTGTGTGTGCATTTGTGCTTCACTTTTTTATGGCTTTATAGTCTTTGTTTTTGTGTGATGGTTGCATTTGTGTTGTTTTACCAGAAAAAAAAGATGGATACTAAACAGGCAAAAAAATAGCATATTTCCAGTGAGTATGTGTGTAAAATCAAACAAAAATATAGAGAATAATCTCCAATAAAGGAACTTTTATTTGGGAATAAAGAATAGGATTGCAATCCAGGGCACACATGCACAGGCTGGACGGTCTTCTGGTATGTCCAGAAGAGATCAAAGGACAAACGATCAGGGGTCTTGTTTGGGCAGAGAAACTCATGAAGCTTACTGTGAAGGAAAGTTTACTGGCACTACCAGTGCTCTGGGGAGTCCGGGCAAGCTCTGATTGGCACTGGAGAGTGGCAGCCGTTACTATGTAAAACTAGTCTTCAGGTTGGAGTTGGCAGTTCAGCTGACAGTTGCTAAGAAGGAAAATATAGTCTTAAAGATAAGATGGGCTGTTTTCCTGGATTGGTCTAGTGAAGTGGTTTTGTAAGATAGCTAGATTAGAGATGAGCAGGGCAGAGAAAGGAATGGGACAGTGGATCTTGCCAGATCTCTTTTTTTTTTTTTTTGCGGTACCAGGGATTGAACCCAGGGGCGTTCTACCTCTGCGCTACACCCCTGGCCCTATTTTTTTATACTTTATTTTGAAACTGGGTCTCACGAAGTTGCGGAGGCCTCACTAGGTAGAGAGAGAGAGAGAGAGAGACAGGGAGAGAGCTGAGGCTGGCCGCGAATCCGGATCCTCCGGTCTCCGCCTCCCAAAGTACTGGGATTTTGCCAGATCTCTTGAGAAGAGATAAGGAGCTGCAATTGGTGCCTGCCTGTAATCCCAGCACTTGGGAGGCTGAAACAGGAGGATCACAGATGCGAGGCCAGCCTCAGAAACTAAGTGAGACCCTTAGCAACTTAGCAAGACTCTGTTTCAAAATAAAAAATAAAATAGGGCTGGGGTGTAAGCTCAGAGGTAGAAATGCCCCTGGGTTCAATTCACAGTACAGAAAAAAAAAACCCAAAACTTCAATTCCTCTTTTAGAAATTACCTCCACCCTCCATGCACCCACCCCAGTTTCACTTAGAACCCCATCCCCAGGCTGTGGAAAGTCTCCAGCAGAGAGAAAACAGCACAGATCCACTAAGCCGCGGCATGAAAAGAGATAGTAACCTCCCCAGATGCATATGCATTAGGGGGAGAGGTTTCCAGGGTGAATAAAATTCACCGCATGAAAGACTCCAGTCCAAGAAACAGACCCTCTTCAGACCCTCTGCAGGGTAACTTCTTTGTTCCTTGCCATTTCTCACCCCGAGAAGTGGCCCTTTACTCTCTCTCTCACTCTTGAACACAACTCGACCCTTTCCTGAAACACAACTTGGCCCTTTCTCTGGAATGTACCTCTTTACCAAGGGCCTTCTTTTATGATTGCGTCCCCACTTCTCTGAATAAACCTCTTAGATTCCCCCATTCGTGCTTCCTGCTCAAAATTGTTCTCTCGGGAGGCAAGGACTGAGGAAGAGATCACCATCCTATAATATTTATTTCTAGGAGAGATTACTGCCCTGTAATCATTTCCACACTCATCATCTGTGATCTGAGCATCTTCTCCCCCGCTTTCTTGGCTCCATTTCAGATGGGTATGACAAGAATGTTTTTGCTTGTACACTCAATTTCCACATTGCATCTTTTGATCAAGATCTTTCTTTGAAAGCGTTTCTGATCAAACATCCTTGAGTTAGGTCTTTATAGTCCCTTGGTGCTGGGGTGGACCTGTTTCAGCTGTTGATTTAGTCCCACATTGGAAAGAAAGTATGTATGAGCCAATGTCAAGGACCCAGAATGCATTTGAGCAACAAAGAAACCAGAAAGGGGGAAAAATTACTTCAGGGCAAGCCCATGTGAGGTTCAGTGTCAAGTTGTATTTTATTAGACCTGTAGGTGTTAGCAATCATTTCAAAGCATGGTGCTAATATTATCCTGTTGGGAGAGCTGGCTTGACAGAGGTTAGATAGGCAAGAGCAGAGTGTAAACATCAAAATGTAAAGAATAATCAGAAGTAACATAACAAACCCAGTTTGGATATTAGCTCTAAACCATGAAACTTGCTCTGAAGATAAGATCCTCATAATATGTTTAGGTGTTTATTTATGCTTTTGAAAATCATGTAAGCTTGTGCGGAGAAAAAACAGTGGAGCCGAGACAGCAAATGTGCACTGCCCTTGTTATGACTATACTTCCTGTACACACAGCAGACATGACTAATCCACTGCTGATCCACTGCAGCCCTCTCCTCCACTGATCACGGATGCTGCCATCTGTCAGTCTCAGTGAAAATCATTTGCCACTCAGACTAGGGGCAGGACGTTCAATTTATTTTCCTCTCTTTTGGAAACCATACATCTGATCTGTTTCAACCAGGAGAAGAATGAACGGAAGTTGGGACTGACTATCCTTCTGATCTCCACGTTGAAAAAGAGAAGGGAAGAAGGACACAGAGCTGGAGTCTGAAGTGAGACACAATGAATGCAAAAGGAGAGCTGTCTTCACAGTCATTGTTAATACACCCCCTGCTGTTTGGGATCTTGTGACTTTTTTTGTTGTTGTTTTCCTGGATTTTTTCTAATTCAGTGGAGGAAGTGAGATAATTAAGACAACCAAGCGGTTTCATGACAACCTTATGTAAAACTGTCTCCCTGTGGATCCTTCCAGCTAAATGGAGAACAGAATTTGAATTTCCAAAAGTAACTCAGTAAACTCTCTTATCATTGGGGAACAAGGAGACTGGATAATCAAATACAGAGAAATCAGAGTTAATCAAATAAGGAGTTACTGAATTGACCCTGTTGGGATTAGGCTTACTGAAAGAATTGGGATGGGGTAGAAACAGCCAGAAATGCCTGCAGGGTTCCCTGTTGCCCACAAGATCAAATGCCCCAAGGCCCTGGTTCCAGAATGTATTTTTGGCCACTGGGGCCTCATGTGGCCTCTGCTAATGGCTCCTGTTCCTGAGCCCCGGGAGCACACCTGGCAGCTCCCTGGTTATATTTATGTCATCCCTCTTAGAGAAGCCTGATCACATCAAGCACCTTTCCATAGTACCATCTCCCTCCACCATCAGCAGAATGGGTGTGTGGGAGTGCCTTGAAGGATTCCTGATGGGCCACAGTGCTCTTAAAGCTTGAGCTGAGCTCGGAGGCCGGTACCTGGAAATCCCTGTGATCAGCGGTGATGACAGAAGATCCATGGCATGATCACAGAAGATCCAGTGTGGGTAGGGCCAGGAGACCATTTGCAATCATACCAGAAACCCATAGAAATTCTATTATAATGAAAGTCCCCTTTCTGGACCGTACTGCTGACAATTTCAAACTACTTAAGATATACAGTGATAATCCCAATCATTATAACTTTCAAGATTTTATTATCCATAAGAAGTAAAGAAACAACTTAGGCATCTCATCTAGAAATGCCTTTTTTATTGTTTTGTTTTGTTTTGTGGTGCTGGGGATTGAACCCAGGGGCATTTTATCTCTGAACTACACCCCAGCCCTATTTTATTTTTTATTTTGAAAAAGAATCTCACTAAGTTGCTGAGGGCTTCTCTAAGTTGCTGAGGCTGGCCTCGAACCTGCGATCCTCCTGTCTTAGCCTCCCAAGTACTGGGATTATAAGTGTGCACCACCATGCTCAACTTAGAAATGCCTTTGAATGCAGGACTCCATAAAATGCAGCAGCAATAACAATTACAGCCATTTTGAGAACTCCCCCGGTGCCAGGTACTGTTCCAAGTGTTCCTATGCATTAATTCATTTAATCCTCCCACCCTGTCTTATAAATGAGGAAACTGAGGCACAGAGAAGCTAAGGGATTGTCCCAAGGTCACACAGCTAGTAATCAGCAGAGGTTAGGATCATAACTACCATGTAACCGATGGCTGAGACCAGCTCAGCCCAGTGTTTGGCAGAAGTGGAATGTCTTGCTTCTCTTCTTTTCCTAGTCAAATAATCTCTCTTAACAAGCCAGTTCCCAAACAATTCTTTTGCCCAAGGCCCATACTACAGATAGTACTAACAAGTATTCCACAAATCATTACCTACCTTTATTACAAGCAAATGGGCTTTGATATTTTCCACGATATTCTATTTTATTGTATATCCTTTTTGAATGCTGGTTGGCATCTGTTAAATGGATTTCAAAGTTATGGCCCACGGTTAGGAAAACACCAAGCTGGACTCTTAAGTTGTAAAAGGGCCTGGGCTTTCTCCCCACTGTCAACCAGGGGCTCAGCCTGTTGCCATGGGCGTTAACCCAGCTGAACGTTTAAACAAGAGTCAAGTTTCAGAACAGGCATCTCTCACTGGTGACCCAGAGCTCAAGTCTACCTATAGAATGATTTTACGTCCCCAGCATGGAGCTTACATATTTGGAAAGGTCGGAAACATTAAAAAAAAATCAGAGCCAGGCATGGTGGCTCATGCCTGTAATCCCAGCAATTTAGGAGACCGAGGTGGGAGGACTGCAAGTTCAAGGCCAGCTTCAGCAACTTAACAAGATCCTGTCTCAAAATAAAGCATTTTCAAAAGGGCTGGAGATGTGGCTCAGTGGTAGGGCTCCCCTGGGTTCAATCCTCAGTATTGCCAAATAAAAAATAAAAAAAAGAGGAGAAGAAAAAGAAGGAGGAGGAGGAGAAGGAGGAGAAGGAGGAGGAGGAGGAGGAGGAGGAGGAGGAGGAGGTAGCAGTGGAGGAGGAGGAGAAGAATTAATAATATTTATTTGTAGCCGGGCGTGGTGGCGCACTCTTGTAATCCCAGTACTTTGGGAGGTGGAGACCGGAGGATCCGGGTTCAAGGCCAGCCTCAGCTCTCTTTCTCTCTCTCTCTCTCTCTCTCTCTCTCTCTCTCTCCCTGTCTCTCTCTCTCTCTACTTAGTGAGGCCCTCCGCAACTTCGTAAAAAAAAAGTACCGCAAAAAAATAATAATAATATTTATTTGTTGTTTTTTTTGGCTGTACTGGTTATTGAACCCAGGGGCATTCTACCTCCGAGCTACACCCCCAGCCCTATTTTTTATTCTTTATTTTGAAACAGGGTCTCACTAAGTTGCGGAGGGCCTCACTAAGTAGCTAAGACTGGCCATGAACCTGTGATCCTCCTGTCTCAGCTTCCCAAGTACTGGGATTACAAACGTGTACCACCACGCCCAGCTGAATTAATGATATTTAAGAGATTCAAGGAAGTTTCCAGATCTCTAGTTTGTGAGACAGTGGAGAAAGTCTTTCAGCTTCTCCGTGCCTCTGTGCCTTCGCCAGTAAAGTGGGAATAATATTAGTATATATATGCAAGCTTAGGGGGAAAGAATAAATAAGATAACCTACTACAAGAGCTGCGCTAGGATGCCCAGTAATTATTAGCAGTCATTACACAGTGAGCACACTGGGGTGTTCTGTCGGCAGAGTTGTGCATGAAGACTGTGGTGTAGGGTTTCCCGGGCGCATGGGGGTCTGTCCAAGACTGTCACCAGGGAAGGGCTCCATTGTGTTTCAAGCCCACCCTTTGTGTTCATCATTCCTCAGGGCTCCCCGGTAACCATGGCAGCACAGTCTGCAGGTTGCCAAGTTCAAAACAGTCTATTTCCAAGCAAGAAGTTTTGCTGACATCACCCATCCCAATGGGAAGGGAATGAAGGGTCCTGAGTCCACGCTGCTGCCTTCCAGGCAGCCTGAGGACGGAAGAGCCTCTGGTTTGTTTCTTTTTGCATGTCTCCCTAAGTAACAATGTCCAGGCAAAAGATCAGACCACTATTTTTATTTTTTTATTTATTTATTTATATTTTGCGGTACTGGGGATTGAACGCAGGGGCGGTCCACCTCCACGCTACGCCCCCGGCCCTATTTTTTATACTTTATTTTGAAACCGGGTCTCACGAAGTTGCGGAGGGCCTCACTAAGTAGAGAGAGAGAGAGAGAGAGACAGAGACAGAGAGAAAGACAGACAGACAGACAGAGAGAGAGCTGAGGCTGGCCGCGAACCTGGATCCTCCGGTCTCCGTCTCCCAAAGTACTGGGATTACAAGCGTGCGCCACCACACCCCGCTTGAGACCATTATTTTTAAACAACCAGCATGCTAACTTTGGACACCATTCAGTTGGCTTACAATGCAGTCAACTGAGCCTGAGCCTTGGGGTCCCGTGAACTAAGTGCTACTCTACGCATCTATCACTGTGTAACTCTGGGAAGGTGACTTAACCTCTCAGTGCATCGGTTTCTGCATTAGTAAATGGGCTGGGCATGGTGGCATATGCCTGTAACTCTAGTACTTGGGAGGCTGAGACAGGAGGATCGCAGGTTGGAAGCAACTTAATGAGGCTCTCAGCAACTTAGTGAGACCCTGTTTCCAAATTTAAAACAACATAGGGCTGGGGGTGTATCCTGGAGATAGAATGCCCCTGGGTTCAATCCCCAGTACCACACACACAAAAAAATATATATGACACAAGTTGGCGGAAGTGGAAAGTCTCAGCACCCTGCCCTCCTCACGGCAGGCCTGCAGTAATTGCCCACTGCCTTCCTCTTCCCCACCGGTGGCTTCTCAGTCCCTCCTTGTACACCCTCAATCCCATGTCTCTTATTTATCTGTCTCTCTTGGCAAGAACACTTTGCATTTCAAAACTCCAATCCTTCCAACACTTAATTCTTCTTAAGGAAACAACTGTAAAAGAGCCCAAAGATTCATGTACAAAGATTTTAAGCACAACAGCACTGATAATGACAAAAACTGTAAGCAATATAAATATCCAACAATAGAGGATTGATTAAAGAAAGTAAGGTGTATTCATATATTAGAATATGATTTGCCTGTTTAAAATGATGATACAATCTGCATTTACTGATACAGAGTTGAATACTATATTACAAAATAAAAATGTAGATCATAGAAGAATATTCACAGTATGGCCATATTTTATAGAGTGATAGGTTAACAGATACATAATAAATGTCAAACTATTAGTAGTTGTTGAGTAATTTCCTTTTGGTTAATTTGCTTGTCTGTGTCTTCTACATTTCTTACCACAACCAGCACTAACATAACATTAATATTAATACCCATTTTTCTAAGATTCAAGTCAAATTCCACTTCCACCACAAGCATTTGTGAATACCTATGGCTCACGCACAGAATTTTGTTTTTCTTTTTTCCTCTCCAAAGCTGTGACGGTTAATCTGGATTGTCAACTTGACTGAATGATGAAACACCTAAGATTATGTGACTTCGAGTGTGTTGATGAGATGATTGGCATGTGGAGCAGCATCTCTAGGGGGAAGTCCCGCCCTGCATGTGGGTAGCACTGCTGGGACCCGGATGAAAAGAAGGCAGCGATGGGAAGGCAAGCGCAGTTCTTCCAGAGTGAGGTGCATCTGCTCTAGACTGGAACATGGAACTTCCACCCCTTTGCTCTTCGAACTGGACTTTGACCACCCTTTCTCCAGGGAGTTTCCTGGCCTTTCCCTCTTGGACTGGGACTTCATTATTGGTCGCTCCTGTTCTGAGACTCCAGCTCTTGGACCGCTCCACCAGCTGCTGGTTCCTGCAGCTCTCCACATGCAGGTGGCCACTTGGGAGGACACCACTTCTGAGTGTAAGCTGATTTGATAAATCCCTCTTACAAAATACAAATCCTGTGAGTTGTGTTACTCTAGAGAACCTTGACTAATACAAAAGCCCATGCAGTCCTTCATGCCTCTCTGAAGACATGAACTGCGCCCTGCTCTCTGTCTTGTGCCTGTGGGCCACTTTGTGCCACTCCCTGCTCAGGCTCTGTTCCTAGAGGGCAAGGGTGGTGTCCTCGCTTAGTCCTGACCATCATCAGTCAGTGACTGAATGGATGAGGGAGAGGATGAGTGAATGGATTCATCCTTCAGTCTTCTGATGTGAAGGTCTCCTTTGTGAGGCCCCTCTGGCCTCCTTCTCCTCCTTGGACCCTGTGGGTGCTCTCCTCTGCTAGTGGCCTGTGCGATGCTCTGCATTCCTGCAGACCGCACCATTCCCCTCCTGCTTGCTCTGTGTGACAGGAGCCAGGAGAATCTGGCTGGGAATACAGTGGACACAGTCTTGCCTCCAAAGTTGCAGATGAGGAAATAGCAGACAATAGCCAGGAAGTGAGGAAAGGCTTTGTGGGGGAGGGGACACGCTTACCATCCTTTGTTATAACTGTCAATCCTGGAGGCAGAGCAGAGCAAAATAAGGAGGTATGGATTCAAGGACCAGTGACTCTTTCTGGTCACATTTTCCCCAAAGGCTACAGCTATGGCAATTTCTTTCAATGCAAGATGGTGGAATGACTTATTAAAAGAAAGTTATTGGTTCCCAACCTCTGCTGCCTTAGGATCACTTGGGGAGCTTAAAGAAAAAAAACAAACAAACAAAAGAAGCCAGGTGTGGAGGCACATGCCTATAATTCCAGTACTTGGGAGGCTGAGACAGGAGGCTTGCATGTCAGAAGCCAGCCTCAGCAACTTAGCAAGGCCCTCAGCAACATAATAATTTTCAAAATAATATAAAATAAAATAATGTTTCAAAATAAAAAATAAAATAGACTTGGGGGTGTAGCTCAGAGGTAGAATACCCCTGGGTTCAATCCCCAGTAACACACACACACACACACACACACACACACACACACACACATTATTAAAGTTCTGTACTACCCAGAGAGATTCTAATTTAGTTAGTCTGGGGTGAGAGCCTGGCCATCAGTATTCTTACAAATCTCCCCAAATTGTTCCAGTGGGCAGCAGGGATGAGAACCATTTCAAGGAGAATGATAGCATAACAGAGCTTTGCAATACAGAGAGAGACACTCACAAGGTGCATGAGATCTTTCCCATGGTGTTATTTCCCACCAACCAGGGGAACATTACCTTCAACTTAGCATGGACCTTGGGGACCCCCTCCTCCACTTGCTACACCCTTCATCTTCTATCACCACCGTCCTCTGTTGCTGTATCATCTATAGCTTGAAGAAACAAACTCGTAAGTAACTAACTGTACTTTTGTATGTGGGAGTGATTCTTGGGATTGAACTCCTAGGGCCATTCTACCAATAAGCTGTACCCCCTGCCCTATTTTATTTTTTTATTTTGAAACAAGGTCTTGTTAAGTTGCTGAGGGTCTCGCTAAGTTGCTAAGGCTGGCTTCAAACCTGCGAGCCTCCTGTCTTAGCCCCCAACTACTGGGATTATAGGCATGCACCATCACTATTTTCTATTTCTCCTGAGTTCTCAGAGGGAAACACTGCACCTTCTGTATGCATTACTTAGCATCATGCCTCACATGGTATGTTTCAGACATCTAGTGGGGCATTAAGTGAAATGAAATGGGGAAATGTAGACCACTAATGCCACTATCAAATTTTGTCTGGCCTCTGGCCTTTCAGTTATAACCACATACCCCTCCCCCATTCAAGGAGATACAGCCCGGTAACTTGTACGTGAAATATGCACAGAACTAATGTGTGTCCCTTCCATGGGGAACCTTTTTTAAGGGCCTGAGTGGGGGTTCATCAAGTTTTCTTTCTCTTATTCAAGTAATTGTGGAAGTACCTGTCCAGATGAAGCCCTGTCAACCCTCAGTCCCTGAGTTACTTCCACAAGCAGACACCCCCTACACACATACATACATACTCATACTCATGTTAAAACTGTGATGGGAGTGAGAAATAAACTGGCATGGTGATAAGACACTGAGTTCTGGGGGTTATTTGTTACTTCAGCGTCATCTAACCTATCCTAACTGATTCAGGAATGAAACAGAGTAGAGTGAAGCGAATCAAGGAGCATTTATTACTCAGTCAGATTCTCATTGTGTCGAACTTTTGTTTCATGTGCATCAGAGTGCCAGATTGTGAGGTAAAATATATTTCTTATAATAGTTTTCAAAAGTTTCCATCATGACCCCCAGTAAAAACTGAATTGTATTTTTTTTTTTTTTGGTGGTACTGGGGATGGAACCCAGGGACATTCTACTTCTGAGCTATACTCCCAGACCTATTTTATTCTTTTATTTGGAAACAGGATCTCACTAAGTTGCGGAGGGTCTCATTAAGTTGCTGAGGCTGGCTGCAAACCTGTGATCCTCCTGTCTAACCTCCCAAGTACTGGGATTACAAGTGTGCGCCGCCAGGCCCAGCTGAATTGTATTTCATAACCTGGTGCGCACGCATGTACACACATACTCTTAGTACCTCATTACACACCATACCCTTTCTCATTCATTTATTCCAACCATGTCTATCTCCTGTTGGTTTCTTTTCTCCCCAGATTGTGGCTGGATCTCCCTTGGCATTCTGGTCTCAGCTTAAATGCTACCTTCTCTCCAGAGTGGCCTTTCTGGCTATCAACTCTAACTTAGAGCTCCCCAGACACTATCAATCTGTTCTATTCATTTGCAGTATTTATTGCTGTCTGGTCTTTGCTCATTGATTTGTGTGCAGGCTTGTTTGTGTGTCTCTGTAAACATCTCTTGTGTTTCACCCACATCCTGGTACCTGGCACTTAGTAGAGACTCACAGATGAGTGCACCATGATACAAATGTGTATATAATATGATTGACTCCTCTGACAGGCACAGAAGATGCTACCAACATTCCATATCCTCCCATATTTTCCGTCTTACTTGGGGTTCGGTTGGGACCACCTGGCCAATGCACTGTGGGTAGGTACTATATGTGTCCTTAGTGGAGACAGTATGGTACTTCCCCCATCCTTCTCTTCCCCTCCCGTTGCAACCAGAAGCCCATGTGTTCCAGGCGGCACAGTCACATGATATGAAAAGGCTGTCTGACCACCAATGAACTCTCCATGACTCATCAAGAGACCCTTATTGTATTAAGTCAGCTGAAATTTGAGAATTTATTTGTTATCACAGCAAAGCCTAATGTAGTCTGACTAACACAGCTCTCAAACCTCATCCAGCCCCTACTCTAACTTAGTAACCTTCACAAGAAGGTGACCCTACATTTTACAAAATTAAAATTTTGGTCCCCACTTAAAGAATGATGGTAGAGTTTCACTCCTCTGGCAGCGGATAGGATAAATAGCTATTTGTATATAAAAATAAGGCAGGAAATAAAAGTCTTCACACCTTGTGACAAACCCAGCAGCTGCCTCTAAAAGGCAGAAGAGTCTGCCTCCTAATTAGGCATCTTTCCCTGCCCTTGAGCTTCGCAAAAGGGGATGCATCCAAACGGAATTCATCACCTTCCAATGATTTCCTCTCGAGCGAGGACAACAGCATCAATTAGACCCCAGGATGGATGGAGGGAAAACTTTGCTCCAACAAGGATTCAACCTGTCTTGCTTCTAATTGTCCATTTATTTCGCTCACAAACAATGTCGATAACCCAGATGCCGCTTTTGCAGAGGGAAGTCTGCTCCCCGGGGAAGCGGGCTGAGGGAAGTAGCTGAGTGTGGCGTGAAGGTTTCCATGGTAATTACGCACCAACCACCAGAAGGCTCTGCCCAGCAAAATCCCTCGTTAGCCACCAGCCAGCTAATTAGAAGAGGCCTTTAGCTCTTGCTCATATTCCGGAACATTTCTTCCTGGTGGGTTAGGAATGGGCAGTCCATGCTTTGTCTGGGCCAAGCCAAGTCTCTTTAGCCCTAAGCCCCAGGGAAAGGCACAGGCGTGAAGGGAGACTGATTTATTCTGTTGGTCCATGCAGAGCAGATATCTGACAGCCTCTTCTCTACATCTGACACACACCAAGATCAGTCAGTGGCAGCTGGCCCAGTTAACAGGTACGGGGTTCAGAATAGAAGAAAGTGATCCAACCATTCCGAGCAAGACCCAGAGAGTAACTGAGGGTACGGGGGGAAAGCCCCATCTTTTTGGAAGAGACTTGGGGAGAAAGATGTCAAGAAAAAATTCTGAAACTAGTGAAGGGTTTGGGGATTCACAGGACAAGCTTCATGGGGGGGTGCAACCCTGGCCCACAGTCAGAGGGGTCCATGCTTGGTTGAATGATCTATCACCATCTTAAAACATTGGATGCTTTTTTGGGGGCCGGAGTGTACTGGAGATTGATCTCAGGGGCATCCCACCTTTGAGCTACACCCCCAGCCTTATTTTATTTTTATTTTGAAACAGAGTCTCGCTAAGTTGCTGAGAGTCTCACTATATTGCTGAGGCCATCCTTGAACCTGTGATCCTCCTGTCTTAGCCTCCCAAGTACTGGGATTACAGGCATGTGCCACCACCACGCCTAGCCATTTGATGATTTTTAAACAAGGGCCTCTGCATTTTCATTTTTCAGTGGGCCCACAAAACTACGTAGCTGGTTTGGGTGGGCAGGAGTTCTAAGACAGAAAACCAAGGCAGCAGGTTATAATATGGAGAAAGCTCTGCACCACAGAGAACCAGGACTCCTCTGGACCACCAGAGAGTAGAGCCAGGACAGTGTGATGAATCCCAGTGGAGCACTGTGACTAAGATCTCAAAGCCAGAACAAGGGTCCGAGTTCCATCTCTGCCGGTCATGCTCTCTGTGGCCTTGGAGAAATGACCTCACCCCTGTGCAGCTCAGCATTCCTACCGGTGTTATAGGATGTCAGTAGTAGTTACTTCATAGGGTTATGGTAAAGATTGGCACATAATCATTTCTTAATAAGTGTTACTTAATACCCTTGTTATCACCATTGATTTCCCATGATTACCATATTATTTCCATCCCTTATTGTTACACAGCTACCTGCTGAGGACCCTGCACACCCCTGAGCTGTCCACGCTGACTCTCAGACCTTTCCTCTCTTGCCAGGAGTTTCCTAAGTGAGGCCAGGGGAAGCCAAAGTATTGCCCCTTCCTTCTGAACTTTTTCCTCCTCCCAGCATCTTCCCTCTTGTGCAAATGTTGCCCTTGCTCCGGATTATTAGCCCCATCTTTAAACCTCCCAAATCTATTCTTACCTTCTAATTTTACTAAAGATACTGTCCTAGAAGTAGGTGACTCATCCATGGTCATGCAGTGAGCCATCAGAACTGTGTCCCATCACAGTGTTCCAAGGCTTCCTTCCCAAGACTCTATGATTTTGTATTCAACTGCTGCAATTGTTTGAAAGTGTCTCTCAAAGCTCATGTGTTGGACATGTAGTCCCCAAGGCAACAGTGGTGAAAGGTGGGTCCTTAGAGAAGCGATCTTGGCATGAGGGCTCCGCCTTCATGAATGGATTAATGCTGTTATAGTACAAGTGGGCTAATGATCATGGGCGTGGGTTCCTGATCCAAGGATGAGCTTGGCCCCTTCCCTCTCTCATGTGTTTTCTCTTGCCCTTTTTCCTTCCATCATGGGTAGAGCACGGAAACCCTTTCCAACAGTGGACCCCTCTATCTTGGATATCCCAACCTCCAGAACTGTGAGAAATAGATCTCTGTTCTTTATAAATTACTCAGGCTTGGGTATTCTGTTACAGCAGCACAAAATGGACTGAGAACAACCAGGCAATATTCTTCATTCCCGCCAGCCTCAGAAAAGTACATTAGCATGCCTTAACTTTATGGGATTTGTTCTTCTCTCATAAATTCACCGAATCCCCTAGGATATAGTTATCTCCAGCAATATTAAGCACCTCCTGATTGGGAGCTGGTCAGAGCGAGACTCTGGGCTCAAGGCATCAGTGGGCAGAGAAGCTGCTTATTTTAAGTAGCAGCGAGCCACACAGAAGGCTAATTGGCAAACAAAGGGAGAGGAGGAGACTGTTCAAGTATGACCTGAACTTGGCTCATCCTGCCAGGAGGTTGGGAAGAGGAGAGATGGGGAGGAACACATGGCTCCTCTGTCTCCAGAAAGAAGAAAGGCCACGTGCCCAACTATGCAAGTCCTTGGAAGAACTCCGGCTTTGGAACCAAATGGAATTGGGGAAGAATCCCTCCTCTGCTGTCTACTAACTTTTTTACTTTGAGCACATTACTCTCTGAATGTAAAATGCAGCTAAAATACTGGACCTCTCAGGGTCAGGGTAGTATTTGAATGAACTAATGCATTTCATTCAAAGTAGTTGGTACCAGCGCCTAGTACATGTGCATCCTCCTGATAACCTCCAGTCATTGCCACCGCCACCACCACCATCATCACCACCACCATCATCATCATCATCACCACTGTCATTGTCATCATCAACATCATCATCCTTCAGTGTTAGCAAAGAGCAGGGAGACCCTTTGGATCTATCCTCCATCCCTGCTGGTGGAGACCTGCAGGGGCACTGAAGGGCAACAGTACTCATCAGAACAATAAGAGTACTGATGAAGGAGGACCTGAACATGGAGACAGCCTCTCTCTGGTCTGCTCCAGGCCCTGTGGCAGTGAAGGTGATCAGGAAAGCCCAGACAGCGCATCAGGGCTTCCTGAAAACCCAGGTTCCCTCGGACAGGGACGAAGAGGACACAGCAAGGGAAAGTGAGTGAACAGTGGCAGGAAAATGAATCGGGGAGGGAGTCGCTGCCTGCCATTAATCATCATGAAGAATAGGTCCCAGAGAGCTGCCTTTGGCTCCGCGGTGATTAATGACCTTTTTAATTTCCCTGCGCATCTTCCCAATTATGCAGGGGCACTGAGGGAGGCCCTGCCCTCCCAGGAGAAGCAGGGGAGACTCTGCAGTGCTCTGCAGAGGGACAGAGGAGGGTTCCCAGGAGTCCCAGAGTTATTTTCCAGTGAGCTCGGACCCCAGGGTCAGGGCTTGGAGGAGCTGTAGATCAGATCCCAGAGGCTGACTGCATGCAAAGCTAATACCCATCTCTGGAGAAGGCTGGTAATAGACGCCACTCTCATCCTCAAACTTGGTGGCGAAGAAATATAATTATTTTCTTACTAACCCAACTAAATTTCTATGCTGAGTCCCCATCCTTCCCAAGTGGCAGAATCTTTGTCTTGTTCCTGGGCTGTGTCATCTGAGTTCCAGGTATCAAAGCTTGGGCTAGGAGTCTGGGGCAATTGACTACTTAAGATTCCTGACCGGACAAGTGTCTTCTCGTCCATCCATCACCTTCTCAGATCCCTGGCTCTCAGTCCATGGAGGCTGTCACCAAGAGACCTCAGACTCCTGCTTATAACCGGTGGCTCTCTTTGCTGTTACTGTGCACTGGAGCAGTGGGGATCCTGAAAGGCTGTCTCTGGTCTCAACTACTAAGACAGACTGCCAGATCTTTCTAATATCTCTGGTCCTCCAAATGGAATGCTGTACTGAAAATCCAGGTGCAGGGGATCTCTCCTCTCCTCTCCTCTCCTCTCCTCTCCTCTCCTCTCCTCTCCTCTCTCTCTCATCATTGCTCCTTGTCCTTCCTTGACTCAGCTCAAGTCAGGACATAGTGCATTGACATCCTCCCCTGGTCCCTCAGGCCCTGGTCACAGTGCCAGTCCTCTAAACTCCAGCCCCACCCAGGATGAGGCTCTTCAAGCCCAAAACCCAGAGGCTAGCAGGTTATCTCTGTTTGCCAACCTAAAGCATTAAACCCAGTACTAAGTCTTTCTCTCTCTCTCTCTCTCTCTCTCTCTCTTTCTCTCTCTCTCTCTCTCTTTCAATTTTGAGCAGTAGAAAAGGAAAAGGAACTAAGGAGAGAACCAATGAATGGTTAATATCTTAAAAATATTATCCTGTCACACATACAGAAAGCTATGGAGAGGCTCAGAAGAAGGAGTGAGCACATCCTGTAGGAAAATCAATAAAATTGTTCATGCAGAGAGCAGTATTTCTTCATTATTAAGAGCACTGGCTTTAGAGTCTGACAGATCTCAGTTCCGTCCCAGCCTCTATTTCCTACGACGTGACCTTGAACAGGTGGCCTGGTCTCCCCTGGGCCTCAGTGCTCTCATCTGCAGAGTGGGAGGAGCTTATGACCACATGGCCAGGTGTCCGCTGGGATGGCGTGTAGGGAAGGGCTTTGCAATGTCCTACATCCATACCTAGGACAAGAAGGACAGAGAGAGCTCGATTCTCTGAAGATGGGAGGAAAGAGAATGGACAAGTGGTGAGAGGAGGTAACTAAAATGTGAGAAAGACAAATCTGGAGGAGGTAGAGAGGACAAGTTCTCACTCGAAACCAGCAAGAGAAATCAGAGAGGCAGAAAAGAAGTTTTAAGATCGGGAAAGCATGGTACCTGGATTTGAATGGTTGGCCCATGGGCTGTGGGCCCCATAGTGTCAGGGAGAGGGCAGGGAGAGCTCAAGGTAGTTGGGAAAGGAAAAGACAAAATCATGAAGGAGGCACTAGGACTAAGAAGTATCAGAAGAAAAGAAACAGACGCACTCACACACTCACACACACACACACACACACACATACACACACACACACATACACACACACTCACACTCACAGATGCTCATACGAAGCCAGGCATGGTGGCACATGTCTGAACTAGTACTTGGGAGGCTGAAACTGGAGGTTTAAGGCCAGCTTCAGCAACTTAGCAAGACCCTCAGCAACTTAGAAAGACCCTGTTTTAAAATAAAAATTAAAATAGGGCTGGGAGTGTAGCTTGGAAGTAGAAAAACCCTGGGTTCAATGCCCAGTACCACCCCCAACCCCCCAAAAAATGCTTGTATGGAGAGAACTTCTAAATGAATCGTAAACCCATCTCTCTTTCTGGAAGTTTCTCAGCAACACACAGGGCCTGGGTTGACAGAGTGGAATCTGATGGCAGAAAAGATAAAGGAAAAATGTCTTGGCCCTTCTTATGCTGCTATCATGAAATAACAGACTGGATGATTCATTTCTCACAGCTCTGGAGGCTGGAAGCTCAAGATTAAGGGAGGGAGGGCCTTCTTGACACATCATCCCATGGCAGAAGGAGGGAAGGAAGGAAGGAAGGAAGGAAGGAAGGAAGGAAGGAAGGAAGGAAGGAAGGAAGGACCTATGCTTCTATTAGGAACCCACTCCCAAGATAATTAGGCCACTCCCACTGTAATGGGGTCCATTTCTTGGATTGATTATGACCTCGTAGTTCAGCTAGCAGGTGACTTGTTTTAAAACCGACATGTTTTTTCCCTTCTCCTTCTACTCCTGTTAACAAGTAACATGTTCTCATCAGTTTACTAACAAAAGGAATGAAGAGCCGGGGCCACCAAGTCCCAGGAACTGATCTCAAGGACCCTGCAGGCATAAATTGTGTTTTCTGATAAATACCTGGAGCTTTAAAAGGAAGATTCTTTTCTTTGAGCTTTGGAAAATTTCAGCATGCTTAATGAATGCTGTGTTCACTGACTTTTTCCTATTTGCTAGAAAATCAATAAAATTTCTTCTTCCTTCTTCCTGAAGACTTGTCCCAATTATTTGATTTGGCAAATCGGGGCAAGTACCGAATTCTCAGTTACACCATAATGACGCCATTAATTCATTAAAACAAATCACCTCTTACACATCCTACTTCTCAGCACTATTCCATTAGGGATCACGTGTGCAATGCATGAATTTGGGGAGACACATTCAAACCATAGCAGCGGCTCTCCCCAACCTCTAAGGCACATGAATCACCCCCAGGTCTTGTCAAGGTGCAGATCTGAGTCAGCAGCTGGGGGTGGGACTCATAGCTCTGCATGTCTAACATGCTGCAGGTGATGGTCTTGCTGCTCAGGGGACCAACTGGGTGTCCAGAGACTGTGGCTTTTGGATGATGTGGCTTCTCTCCAGGAATTCAACGGGTTCCTGTTCACTCTGTTTTCTGGAGAACAAATTCCCATTCCTTTGCCTCGAATGATCTCTTGGTCATCTGGAAGTGCCAGGTCCCTCCACTTCTTATGAACTTATGAAGTAAGGAGAAATCAGGAAATCCAGTCTGTCACCTAAGCTCCAGGAGTCCTCTTGGCTTCAGCGAGCCAACGTTCCCACACCTGCAGGGGCAATGCTCCCCCACAGAAAGCCATTATCCGGTCCTCCTCATCAGCAGGATGGTCAGAGAGTGCTTGTGTATTTCTGAGTTTCCAATCTTTCCTTGTGAACACACACACACACACACACACACACACACACACACACACACACACACCACATACACACAAGCATATATACTGCTCTGGTAGAAATGAATACTTTTGTTCATTCATCCTTTATGAGTAAGATAACAGTAACTGTTGCTACTACCTCTCTTCCTTGTGTCCCCAACACTTAGAAAAGACTTAGTACCTATTCGGTAAGTGCTCGGTGGATGAGTAAGTGAATGGAGGATAAAGCTGAAACATCTCTTAAAACCACATCACTCCTTATCGTGTCCTCCAAGGACCCGAGTGATCTGGAGTCATCCTCTTTGTCCACCTGTCCTTGGATCTCTCTTCCGCCCTCACTACATCCAAGCCGCAGTGGACTCCCTGCTCTTCCTCTAAGGCAGGGGTTACCAAGGTCTGGTTGCATTTTAGAGTCACCTGGGAAGCTTTGAGAACATATCAATGTCCAGGCCAAATCCCAGCCCCATGAGATCACAGCCCCCTGGGGAAGGAGAGCAAGCATCAGTAGAGTCTACAGCTCCCTAGAGGATTCCAGCATGTTCCATGCTGGCTCCTTCTCACCTGTCAAAGGACAACTCTTCCATGAAGTCTTCCAAGAACAGCTTGGTTTGAAGCCACTGCTGGCTCTATTTCCTTCCTAGGACTTCTCACAAGCTGTGATCCTCATATGTATGTATTTGTTTATTCTCTGTTCCCTTTGCTAAAACATCAGTCCCAGGGTGCCAAGACCCACATCCGGTTTGATTGGCCACCATATCCAGCACTTTGAGCAGCGTTTGACCCCTAGTAGGGGCTCATGAAATAGTTGGTAAATGAATGAATGAAACACCATGGACACCGCAGAAAGCAACGTAGTGTGAGAGCCCAGAACACGAGACGGTTTAACTCACCTGTTCTCTTGAGCTGCCTTAGGTGAGGAAGCCGGAAGGCTTGAGTCTTCAGAAAGATGGCATCCCATCTGACTGCATCCCTTCTTTTCCCTTCTATTACCTCCCTTAATCTATAGTGCCCTCTCCTTGGAGACTCCTCAGCTGAGCCTGCCCTCTCAGTGCCCTCACGATGCCAACCCAGGAAGCCACACCCCTCCAAGAAGGAGGAGGAAAGCTCTTTTCTCAGTGTGCCCTCCTTCTTGTATCCGGCACACTTCGGAATCCAGTCATGCACAAAGGTGAGCTCATCTCTCCCAAATGCTAACTGTTAGCTCCAAACAAAGAAGATGGTACCAAACCCAAAGAGAAGGGAACGTTGTTGGTGCCCCCATCCGAATTCAGTAGACTTTTGCTGATTCGGCAGTAGATTTTCTCTCTGATTCCCTGAGAAGCAGGTACCCTCACTAAAGCTAACATTCATTTCTCCCGGCACAGCATAGTCATACGAGGAAATAAAATCTCTCTCATTGCATAACTTTGTCCCTTCCTTTACTAACAATGGCTCCCTCATTATTGTCCTAAGGACCACTCACCTGCCTCTGATCCAAGCATACATGATTGGAGACATCATTAGCTGTGAATTGCTCTTTCTTGACCTTCTAGGAGAAGGGGCATCACCCCCCCAAAAAAACTCTCACCTATTGCTTCCTATCTTGAACTTTTCATCCCTCCCATCTTGAACTTTTCATCCCTCCCATCTTGAACTTTTCATCTTGAACTTTTCATTCCTCCCATCTTGAACTTTTCATCCCTCCCATCAAGAGAAAAATAATATCCTTGGTGAGATATATTCCCAGCAGAAGTGACTGCTAAAAAAAATAAGATCATCTGCAGATTATGAGCTAATAGCCACAAAGTCCCAGACAGAATACCCGGTCCACAGAAGATGTGCCATTTAAAATAAATGGTACTTAGAAGGGACTTAGAAGGGAAGAAGAAAAAATCTTTAGATGGACAAAGAAGGTGACCTAACTGAGGGAGTTGGGAGGGGAGTGGAGGGAAACAAACTATAGCACATGATGTACATACACAAACCTATAAGACTCAATCACTATCCGGAGCATGAAAGGGAGGGAAGGGGGAGGGAATAGGGCGGGATTGGAGGGAGGGCTAAATGTGCAATGCGTGCATGTATGATGTTCATACCCTGACATATATCAAAATGTATAATTACAATGCACCAATAAATGAACATAAAAAAACAAATGGTAGCTATTCTTACTGCTGCTGTAAGTGTCCCTAACCCTTAGAAAAGACTCGATACCTAATCTGATAAATGCTTGGTGGATGAATAAGTGAATGAAGGATGAAGCTGAAACGTTTCTTAAAATCACATCACTCTTGCATGTCACAGATAGAAATGCTGAGTCCCTGTGCTGAGACCAAAGCATCCACCTCAACTGTGCTCAGGGGGTCAAAGCCCTGGCCCTTGGCTAGTAATTTCCCCAATAGCACAGCGCACCTGCTCAGCCTTTGGAGGATCAGGGGCACAGCCATTGAAGTCCTATTGCCAGGAATGTATTTACACAAGATACCACAGCACACAGTCATAAAAAGAGGGCTCTGAAATTTACTTGCACAAAGCAAATTGCTGGTATAACTAAAGCCTGAAGTGGAACTCAATATATCCCAAAAGGTCTATTTTCTAAGGGTGGCTCTGTTGTTTTGTTTTTGTTTTTGTTGTGTTTTGTTTTGTTTGTTTTAGAATAAAGGTAAGGCACACATGCATTCAAAATTCGACTAAACATGTTCAGGATGGGGAAGAAGCATTCAGTTGTAGCCTGAGTGGACATGAAATGGTGTTTACATTGGAATAAGCCCATGGACAAAGATATTCTTTTTTGATTGAACAAACAAGATAAATTTCTGGCAAATACAGAGTTGACCCAACTAACCCTCAAAAGAAGAATTACTATCTCTTACTTTTACTCTGGCTTTGAAGGGGAAATGATGTCAAACTGACAGGGAAATAAACACTTGCTACTGTTAACTGACTGGTTATTTTGTGCCAGGTACTAGTCCAAAAACTGCTTGTAGATTATCTCAGTTACACTGATGTCATTAGTCTGTTGGAGAAGTTAAATTGCCCAAAGATCCCCACAAAGGGAATTGAAAGCTGAGAGTCTGACTCCAAGAAGCCAAGTTCCAAGCTGCTCCCTTCTAGTCCTTAGTAGAGATGAGCTTCTCTCTTATAGAGAAAAATTATGCAATCAAATCACTGACATAGGAAGATGGTGGCCATGAGCTGTGGTCTATGATATCAAGTAGATCAGTTCATCAAATGAGCCATAACTAGCAACAGAAATGGGGGAAAGAAGGAGAGGGAGGAGGAGCAGGAGGAGGAGAAGGACTTGCAATACAACCGCATTTTCCTAAGTGGCTCGAGAACTATGAACGAGATTAAGAACTTTTTGATCCTTCTTCAAAAGCCGTCTATTATTCAACATAACTGGAAAAGGCTTCCCTTGAAGTAGAATGAAAATCAAGATTAAATTAAGCAGGTTTTTGAAACTCCATAGACTCAATAATAAAACAATCTCAGATATCTGTTAGGGATTTGTGTTTCTTACTAATTCAACAAAAATCTATTGTTTCCTACTCTGCGTCTGCTCTGGCTATTTGGAATTTATCTGTTTTTTAAATAAAACTGACAAAAATCTCTATCCTTAGGAAACCTGGACTCCAGCAGTGGAATATACACAATAAAAAATAAATAAACAAGTAAAGGTATGTACTAGATAAAAGGTATAAGTACTACAGAAAAATATAGAGTATGATAAAGGGCTAAGGAGTGCTGGGAGAGGGGATGATATTTAAGCAACTATTTGAAGGAGGTGAGAAAATAAGCCACATGGGTATTCTAGGGAAAGAATGTTCCAGTGGGAGGAAAGAACAAGTGTAAAGGTCCTGAGGCAGAAACAGGACTGGAGAAAAGAATAGACAAGGTTAGATGCAGTTGACTAAGCAAGGTGAAGAAAGACAGAAGTGCAGGTCTGCGACTGGGCCAAGGCATACCCAAGTGACTGGGAAAACATTCTTTCCGGGCATGTCTATGAGGATCTATCCAGTAGAGATTAGTATTTGAATGGTAGACCAAGTTGAACAGATTGTACTCATCAACATGAGTGGGCATCTTCCAATCCATTGAGGGCCACCGTAGAGCAAAAAGGTGGAGGAAGACTGAATTTTCTCTTTACTTGAGTTGAACTTCTATCTCCTGCCCTCAGATATCAGGTTTGGCCTGGAACTGCATCCCACCTCTTCTCGTGCTCTGGCTTGCTGATGGCAGGCCATGGGACTTCTCAGTCTACATCTACCTATATGCATAGATATCCATATATCTATATATAGCTATATGTGTATATATGTATAGATATACATATATATGCATATATATGCATACAGATGTGTAGTTGTGTGTATGTGTATATTTATGTGTGTGTATATATATGTATGTTTGTGTATATATGTATGTTGTATATATGTGTGTGTGTGTGTGTGTGTGTGTGTGTGTGTGTGTGTATCAATATCTCCTTTGGCTTTGTTCCTCTAGAAAATCCTAATAAATATAAGGTCTGAGAGATAGGATGAACAAAATCATGTTGGACCATGGAAGGCTGTTCTGAACACTTCAGCTTTTGCTGTGGATGACATGGGGAGCCGCTGGTGGGATTTGAGTGACCATTATCTGACTTGTGTAAGCAACACCATAGGGAGATGGGCTGTGAGACAAAACAGGTGAGATATGAGGGAGTTGGAGCATGGTGTTATCAGCAGAGTTGGTGACATGTGGGCATTTCTGGACAAAAGTTAAAGATAGAAGGACAGGCTTTCCTGAGGGTTTGTGTGCAGGGTGTGAGAGAGGTCAAGAATTTTTCAAGCTAAGTGTGGTGGCCCAGGCCAGTAATCTCAGTACTTGGGAGGCTGAGACAGGAGGATTGAAGGTTCAAGGTCAGCCTCAGCAACTTAGCGAGGCCCAATGAGGATGACTGTTGGTGCGGCAGTTTGAGGGGGAAAATCAAAAGGTATGTTAATCTTAAGATTACAGTTCAACATCTAAATGCATAGGACGTTGAGTAGGCATTTACATTTATGAAGTTGAGTTCAGGAGACAGGCCTGAACACACCAGGAATCTATGGCTTTACTCTCCTTTTTTCTTGCTCTATGACATTACAAAGTATTTATGGGCTGTATAATAGAGCATATAATATGATCTGTTTAGCAAAAAAGAAAAAAATACCTTACAAATGTATATACATATTTGTGCATGCTGATGAATATGGAAAAAAGTTGTAGCATAATATAAAACAGATAATTAGCATGGCTTTTCTCAGCAGTGGAGGAAAAATTGGATGGAGAGAGGGGAGAAATGACTGACTTGTTCACTGCCTTTTAATTGTTTGACTAGTTATAATAAGCACACAATCTTAGTTAAGATTTAAAAGGAATCTAATAAGTAATAGAGAAGAGGAAGAAAAGAACAAAAGATCAAAGATGGTCTTCAAGCCCAAAGGAATGAGCCAGTGGGGGTGGAACTTCAGCTACAACAGCCATCTCTGCACTTGCACAGGGATGTGGATGGAGAGGAAAGAGGAGACCCCAGCCTTGGGTCTCTGGGTTTTAGGAATGTGCCTTTGTCTCCCTGCATCCTCCTGTGTGGCCCAAGGGAACACAGGAAGACCAACTGCATATCAACAGGCATTCCTGTGAACAGAGCAGTCCATGCCACACTGGGAGGAGGGGCAGGCAGCTCATTCAGAGGCCCTGGTAATTGATTTCCATGGGAAGCAGATGCCTTTCCTGCAAGCAACTGCACAGGCATCAGGCTGCCCCTGCAGCCCAGGCACCCCCATGGCAAGGAGCGCGTTGATGTGTTGCTCCTGCTTGAACCAGGAGGGAGGCATGAGGCCCATCCTCTGCGTCAGCCAGACCAGCAAACCAGACCCACCACCACGCTGGGGCCACCATCTCACCGCCAGGTGATATTCCTGGAAATATCAGGTCAGGATGCTCCAAGCAGTGCCTTGCATGGGAATTGAAAAAGAAAGGAGAAAACTCCACCCGGCTACTTTAGGTGACACAACCCCAGGGCAGGGCAACTTTAAAAAGTCACTGGCTACACTGGTATGGATGCACGGAATAATGGAACCTTTTCGAAAAACCCATAAGCAAGGATTTGAGAAGTCAAGGACTGTACCAGAAATGCCATCCTACACAAGCAATTAAAGTGGACTTATTTCACACTGCAAGCCTGCCCCACCCCCACAAGAACTATGCTCCAAATCTGCTAAATAAAATGGCATTCTCCTTGGGTGAAGGTATTTTCTTGCCACTCATGTGAATCCAACAAAGAAGTCCCTTCAAAGGAAGGACCTCTATATGATTCCATTTCTCTCCTATAAAATGGGAATAAGAATAGTCCCTATCTTGTAGGATTGTGGTAAGAATAAAATGGGGTAACAAACAAAAAGCACTTAGAACTGCGTTTGGCATATAGTAATCACTCTATAAATTCTTGGTGATGGTAGCAGTGTTATTAAGATGTGATCGTGCTGGGCGTGGTGGTGCACACCTGTTATCCCAGTGCTTGGGAGGCTGAGAACAGAGGATGGCAGGTTCAAGGCCAACCTCAGCAACTTAGTGACACCCTCTGCAATTGAGTGAGAACCTGTTTCAAAATAAGAAATAAGATAGAGCTGGGGGTGTAGCTCAGAGGTAGAACACCCCTGGGTTCAATTCCCCAGTACCCCCCCAAAAATGTGATCTCTAATTTCTCTTAAAGTGTGACACACCTGTAGCCCCTCCATCTGTGGCATGACATGACAATACAAGCGGTGTGTAATCAGCATTGGGGTGTGTGTTGTGCCAGGCCCTCCGCTGTGTGATGTTAACATATTGCCTCCTCTTTCCATTCTCGTACAACCCTGTGAGGTAAGGGCTGAGTGTCTTCACTTTTTCTCTAGTGGAAGAGAACCGAAGTATCTCACTACTAGAGGTTTCCCATCCAGGGGAGGTGAAGCAGAGCTGCTCATCTAGACCCTCCAGATTCTCAGCTCTTAACCACCGCTGTGTACCTCCACAACGGGTGACCAGGAGCCACACTCAGACATCTTCCACCTGGCTCCACTACCATGCCTTTCAAAGGCAGAGTTCTGCATCCTACCCCATCAGCAGATGGAATCAGAACCTTGATGGGGGCAGAAATATGCACTTTTGACAAGCTCCTCGAGTAATTCCTATGTGGATAGCCCAGTGCATAGATTTAGAAGTTATTCCAAAGCAGGGTTGGGCTTCCCTGGAGCTCACTAACGATCCCTCTAAGAAACTGAATCTTTTGGGTGTGTGTCTATGTGTGGTACTGGGGATTGAACCAGGGGCATTCTACCTCTGAGCTACACCCCCAGCCCTGTTTAATTTTTTTTTGTTTGTCTGTTTGCCTGTCTGTTTGTTTGTTTGTTTGTTTGTTTGTTTTGAAACAGGGTCTTGCTAAGTTGCTGAAAGTCTCACTTCATTGCTGAGGCTGGCCTCAAACCTGTGATCCTCCTGTCTCAGCCTCCTAAGTACTGGGATTTACAGACGTGCACCACCACACCGAGCAGGAATTGGATCTTTTTACTAGGCTAGATCCTTTCATCTGACATTGGTTATCCTAACTGGAGTTCAGACCTCTACAACAAAAACTTTTATGAATTCCATGCCTTACTTTTAATTAAGCTCATTTAGCCCCAAACATTCCAGATGCCTGGAAAACCTTTTCTGTCTTCCTACTTTGGTATTCTGCCTCGACAGAAGCCTCAGCCCACCTCATCTATTAAATGACCTACAGTTATGAACAATAGAAAGATAAATCTGTTTCATTCAATGGAAACATTTACCCAATGAGTCTGAGTCATCAAAGCCTCAGAAATTTTGACACATTCATTAATTTTGCTCAACTCTATTTGTTAACCATAAAAAAAAACCCAGGAACTATACAACCTCAAAGGCCTTGCCTTCTCCATGAAGATGTATCTGTTGGAAAGAGTGCTGAAATGAGTGTTTCCTTCCACCCAGGGATCCTTTAAGTAATTACAGCAAGCCATGTAAAAAGAAGCGCTTGAATATATATTATTCCATCAATGCTGGATGCATTGAGCACCTGCCGGGTGAAAGGCACCTCCCCCCCTTCCCGCCAGAGTCACGCGGGAGACAATGGAACAGATGTGAGCTCTGTCCTGAAGCAGCTTTTGTCTGGGAGAGGAGATAAGCAGAAAGAACTGTAACACTGAGTGAGATATGGTGGAACACGTCATGAGCCAGTGAGATGCACGCAGATTGTTTTGCCCTTCTAGAATCTGTTTTTCCTTCTCTGGGTAAAGGCAGCTGAGTTTCAAGTTGCAGTGCCACCCGCTATGACTCTATATGGCCTGGGCCTGATGGATCCAATTCTCCAGCTTCAAGAGCAGGGAACCCCGCCTAGGCTTGGCCAATCAGAGTATCTCATTCCTCTGATCACAGTGATTGGCTTAGAAAAGATCACATTACTCAGATGGGCCCAGTGAGATTTAATCCCTGGATCTTGTTGGAAGAATAACAAAATAGGAAGCTTCTCCTAAAATTGCTGAGCTGGGGTGATATCACCCCAAAGTTTCCAGGTCCACCCATACAGAAGAGCTTTCCTGACAGTGAAGGCCACAAAGTACAAAAGAGAGAGCCCAGAAGGCAGGTGGAGCTGTTGGTCTAGCTGTGTCTGGAGATTAACTGATGCAGATGAAGAATTTTTGTACTTCACTGACGTAGAGTTTGGCATCAGTCACTTAGCGTTGAAAAGTGAATGAAGTGAGATGTGGGCAAAGCAGAACTCGTGTCCAAAGGCTGCGTCCAGGCAGAAGCCCCAGAAAGGCTGAGGCAGCGGCTCCAGGCAGGGGCAGGATGGGGCTGGAGTCAGGTCTGCAGAGATCAAGGGCAAGAGGGCGACCACTTCCCACATCCCTTCCAGCGCAGGCTTCCAGTGCCAACAGACCTCTCCCGTGGCTGCACCCAGAATCATTTTAACTCAGTGACGGCGTGTCTTCCAGGGATGGTTTTGACATTGGGAGTCATTTCTTTTCTTTTTCCTCCCTATCATGAGACAGGATGCATGCAGTAGGTACTTACTGAGTTCTTCCTGAGTTCTATAGTATCATGTTCTTGAGCAATAGGCTAAACTGAATCTCAGAAGGCTGACATCCAGTGGTTCTGAGACAAAACTTAGATGATGGCAGAATCAAAGAAAATGTCAGATTTGACTCAAGTTTGATCTAGGAAGAGGCAGAACCATCTATGTTTCTTAATTTTTTCTTTGCTTTTTTTTTTCCTTTTTTTTGTTCTGGGAATTGAACACAAGGACATTCTACCTCCAAGCTCAACTCTCAGCCCTTAATTTTTGTTTTTGTTTTGAAACAGGGTCTCACTAAGTTGCTGAGTGTCGTGCTACGTTGCTGAAGCTGACCTCGAATCTGTGATCCTCCTGTCTCAGCCTCCCAAGTATTTGGATTACAGGTGTGCGCCACCACACCTAGCTCAGTTACGTCTCATATGTCTCTAAATACACTTGTTTCAGAGTATAAAAAAACAATAAATGCTGGTGAGGATGCCGGGAAATAGGGAGACTTATATACTGTTGGAGGGATTGAAAATTAGTGCAGCCACTATGGAGATCAGTGTGGAGGTTCCTCAGAAAACTGAGAATGGAACCACGATATGATCCAGCTAAACCACTCCTGGGTGTCTTTCCAAAGGGACTGAAATCAGAATATTATAGTGATACATGCATACCCATGTTTATAGCAGCACAATTCACAATAGCCAAATCATGGAACCAGCCTAGGTGTCCATCAACAGACGAATAGATTATAATATTATGGGATGTACACATGATGGAATTCAACTCAGCTATAAAGAAGAATAAAATTACATCATTTGCAGGAAAATGGATGGATCTAGAGAAGATTATGCTAAGTGAGATTAGCTGGCCACAGAAAGGGAAGGGTCATATGTTTTCTCTCATTTGTGGAAGCTAGGGAGAAATGAGGTTACAAGAGGGACTCCAGATAAAGGAGGAGAAAACCCAGTGGAATGAAGAAAGGGGTCTAGGAGAAGGTGGTGGTTGGGAGGAGGGAGAATTGATGAAGGAAATACTTCCATTGACTTCTTTGTACATATATGAACTTATCAATATCAATCTTAATATCATGTATGTGGAAGAGGAGGTCATGGGGTAGGAGCCCAGGGGGAACTCACCAAATGCTGGGTGCATGTCCCTACACTCTGAACTTCATTTTAATGTGTGATTACAGTGCACCAATAAAAGTATATTTAATAAATAAATACACTTGCTTCAAAGGCCCCAAAATGGCAGCACCAGTAGCCCTCCAAGACTATAGTTCCCATGAGCAGTCTTTTATCATAACTTCGCTACATCTTTGTCAGCACCATCACTACACCTGGAAGGTATGATCAAAGGCTTCTTCCTTCCACCTGCACCATGAACCAACTGAAGAGAGAAACCTTTGTTCCATGTGTCTTACATGTATGTGCATTTTCCAGTTGAATTTTCTGTCATTCCACCCAAACATAAACTTCCCATCACCTCACATGGGTGAGTCTAGCAGAAGTTGGAGCACAATAAATGGAAATTAGGCAGTGAGGCTGATCAAAATCCAATCCTGGGATTACTAAGCAATAAAACATACATGTCAGTGGGGTTCGTCAAAACCAGATCCCAGGCTTACCAGGCAATAAAATGCATGTACCACATTGATCAGCGTGGGCTCCTGAGAGCCAGTGTGCTGGCAAGGTAGACAGGGAGAAGAAATAGGATAAGAGTTTGGAGCCTTAACCAAATTATTTTTCCTATGGAAGGAAACAAATCCATGCTCAGGGAGGAAGGTCCACTTAGTTATGTCCATGCTTATTTGCAGCTAATATCCTTGAAGTAGTTTCCTAGAATGCTCATCCCCACATCACTGCCATCCATCCACAGAACTTGCTGATTTTCCTTGGTTTAATATTCAAAATTGTCTGGTTTAATTATTTGTTTATCAGCTGTTCTAAGAGTCCAGGAAACATAGCTTCCTAGTCCCTCTTTATTGAGTCTGAGAGTTGAGTCCAGGACAAAGTAGGTGTCCAATGAATGTGTGTTGAATGAATGAATGAGTGGATGATACCAAGGAAAGGCAATTGGGCATGGAGTTGTATTTAATCCAGATCTTGATTATGACTTCAATCCCGTGGGACTTTGGGGGAAGTAAATTTGTATATCTGGGACAATTTCATTACCATAAAATGAAAGGATTAGATCATATTTGGGTACCAGAGTGTGTTTCATTTTATAGGAGCTTAACTCTCTTAATCAACTGAAATCTCATGCAGAATTTGCATGTTTATGACAAACAAAACGGAGCTGCTCTACTAGAAGTTTGGGAATGAGGGGAAAACAGATTCCCCATGGCTCTCAGCCACTTTAAACCCTAGGGAGCCCAGAACGCAGTTTGTAGACCATTGGACGAGGTGTGAGCATCTTTCTTAATGACCTAATGGTGCTCAAAGTGCTGTCACACAAATTACTTGGAATAAAGACGGGATGTATGAAGCAGGAGTAAGTGACAGACGCAGCCAGGGTTTGGTTCCAGGCTTGTCTGACTCAAAATCCCATCTTCTTCCATCTATCCAGCCACTCATCTATCCGTTCATTTGCTCATTTGTCTCCCCATCCGATAATCCTTCCATCCTCCTATCTAGTCATCTGTTTAGCCCTGCATGCATCAATTCATTTATTGAGCAACTATATATTGAGTCCCAGGAACTAATATCATAACTATATTATACAGGACAAGCAAGAAAAAGTCCCTGTCTTCACCAAGCTTCAGTACTAATGGTAAGATTAAATGAGAGACAGAGAGAGAAAGGGTAGCTAGATAGATAGATCAGTGGATGAATGGATAGATAGCTAAAATGTCAGCTGTTATGAAGTGCTATGAATCAAAGTAAATAAATCAGGATATGGGGTAAGGGAATAATAAGGGAGCTATTGTCATAAAGAGATCAGAATGGATACCTGCAGCAGAAATATGGAAAACTAGGAGTGTATAACCTATGAATTGTGACAGAAAAATCTTCTAGGCAGAAGGAACTGCAAAGAGTACAAGGCGTTGGTGGTCTGTGGCACCTGTCTGCCCCTGTAGAGAACTGGGCTTAATAACTAACGTGATGCTGAAGATCATCGTGGAAAAAGTTTATGAACTCTTACCCCACAAGGTTTTCATGAGGATTAATTGTGGTAATGATTGCCCATGCATGTGTAATGTACAAGAGGAGCTCAAAGAACATTTGCCGAACAAGGGGAGATGGGTTTGATTTTGGATTTTCCAGTTTCCTTAATCAACAAATAGCACCTCACTACCCATTATGCAGAGGCTCCTTGATCAGCCTTCAACATTATTATCTCATTTAACCATCGCAAGTACTCTAAGCATAAGTCCTGTTATTGTGAAAGCCATTTGGCATATGGGGAAATTGAGGCAGGAAAAGTTAAGTAACCTGGTCAAAAAAGCAGAGGTACACAGGAGCACCCAGACATTGACCCCAAAAGTTTGATGTTGAAATCCAGGCTCTCAAGCCCAAGGCCACCGTGCCTCCTCCTGTCACTCGGCCAGAGCTCTTGTCATGGAGCCATTGGTCTCAGAGAACAGATTCAGCAGGAGGAAGATCAGATGGTTACTCTTTTTCCAGAAGGCACCTCTCTTCTGATGTCATGTAAAGAAGTTGCCTTTTCTCTCTGTGCTGCCTCTAGATGATCTCTTTTTGATAAATTATTCATGAGTTTTGAAGCATTGAGAGACCCTTCAGATGAGAAATGTAAAGTGAGGAGGTCCAGGAGAAGTGTGGGGAAATGCCTTAGCATCTGGCAGAGATCCTGCCACCTCAGGCAGCCCTCTGGGGGCCCACCCGACTCCCTCTCGTCAGAGACCCCAGAGCTTTCAGACCTCGGCTTAGATCTCATTTATTCCACAACACTTTCCTTGACCATCATCACCCCCAACACACACACACACACACACACACACACACACACACACACACACACACACTACTCAACTTAGAATAGGCACCCCTCCTTCATGCTCCCCACCACCACTATGTCCCTTCTCTCTTAGCCTCTACACTGGGCTCTATATTGTTACTTTATTGGCCTGCCCCACCAGCCTAAAATTACTGATGTTGGTTAAGTGTTCCAAGTCAGACAGAACTGGATCCAAGTCCCAGCTCTACCATGATCAGCTATGCAACTTGCAAATAACTTATCCCTTTTCTGGCCCCGTTTTTTTTTTTTTTTTAATTGCACAACAGAGTGATCATAATAGTAAACACGTTGTAGAGTCATTGGGGATATTAAAGGGTTAATACTTACACAACACTAAGCATATGGCTGACACAAAATTAGCATTCAATGGCAACTACTTGCATTGTGATTAGCACTCCCAAGCATTCAGAGAGGCTGCCTAACTGGCTCACTGCTGTATTTCCAACACATGACACAGTGCCTGCTCTCTAGCAGGTGGCTGATTATTACTTATTAAGTGATGGAATGAGTAAATGGAACTCAAAGAGGAAGAAGTGAAAAAGAGAAGGAGGCATGATTCACGGCTGAACCCTGGGCCAGGTAGTTTGGAGGCATCGTTTCCTACAATTCTCACAACAGCCCCATGAAATAGATCTTATTCTTTTCCATCTTACAAAAGAGAGGTGAAAGGACCTGTCTCAATCACAGGGCTAACTAGCAGGGTTTACCTTTTCAATAACCATAGAAGGGTGCACAAAATTCTGGGTGGAAACTTCTGCCTTGGCACAGTACTGTCCTTGAGACACAGAAAAACAGACTGGGAAGACAGACCAGCATCTAAAGGATGCTGGTGACCCATGGATTTGAAATGGGATCGATGGACAAGAGTATTTGGTTTACTCTGTGATTAAAAAAAAAAATTGTTAGGTCAACATTTTAAACTTTGAAGATGTCTCCTAAAATCTGGATGATGGCTCGGAAAACCAGAAGCTCTCCAAACTCCGGGCCTGTGTTCTTGCATGGAAACAATGAGCTGGAGGAGGGACAGGGCTGGACACGTTCTCCAACCCACTTGCATGACGCTGGTAGATGCACAAGCAATCACCTTGCTTCATTGCTGTGTTATCTCTTTGTCTCCTGTTGGCATTGAAGTGGGCCACCATGACCCATGAACCATGTTTAATATACTAGACGGTGGGACATTGAAGCCCAGAGATGAGAAGCAAGCAGCTTGCCTTAGGCCACATGGTTATAGAATCTTGAATTCTAATTCTCCTTCTCCAGTGATCTTTTCATAGCCCCATCTTGAATGTGTCCAGAAAGTCTTCCTGATTCAGTAGCCCATGCGGGGAAATGCCCACAAGTTATAATGATTGCTACAGGGTCAATTTCCAAAAATATCTGGGGACCTGTGTTAAGGCTACAAGGTGAAATGCAAAAGAATTATGACAACCACCAGATATAGCAACCAAGACATAAGACCCATAAAATCAGTCTGTGGCCTGTCACCACTCCCAACCTGTTCCCAGTCATTCAGATTGCCAGCAGGATGCCTGGAGTGGCCTTCCAGCATTAGCGATCCTCCTGCTGTTATAGAATTAGGCATTGTTAGCCAATAGTATTTTAATTTCCCTCTGGAAGCCTCAAAGTGAAATTGCTTCTGTGAGATGCCCAGCTGCAGGGATGCTTCTGTCTCTGTGATGGCAAAGAATCAGGAGGCCAAAGACAGTACGCCGGATAGCTGAACCTCACTTGCAATATGTTGTGTTTGTTGAGCCTCCAAAATCCACATTTTGGGGTGTAGATTTCTAGAATTACAGTTTTGAAAACTCGGAAGATCCCAAATAATGAGTGAACTTGCTTGAACAAGTTGAGTTAACCTCAGAAAGTAAGGGGAGGAGAACTAGTGAGAGAGGGAACTCATGGAATTCAATAAGGGACCAGGCTTGCTCATGTGATCTCTGATGTCACCCCACTCCATGGCTCTCCATCAGAGTTGCACCAGAAATACCAGCTGGCAAGAGGTTCAGCTACACGGCGTGCTGTCTTTGGCCTCCTTATTTTTTGTCATCACATGGCAGCAGCCCATGTAGGGGGTGTGTGTGTGTGTGTGTGTGTGTGTGTGTGTGTGTGTATGCACAAGCATGCATATGAATGTCTGTGTGTGTTTATGTATTTGTGTGTGTGTGAGACAGTTCTGAAACACTGCGATTTCCCAGGCACAATTGATCCTTACACAGCTACATAAACACCCTCATATCCAATAACACTCCCATCTGTGAACGGCCAATGTGAGGGAAAGTGATTTGTTTATGCTACTGAGAGTAAGCAGAAAACATATATGTTGCTTTCAAGAAAGGGGAACAATAAATAGGATTTGCAAATTGAAAGCCAGTGATGATATTGGCGATGCCCATAATACAATAAGTACAAACTCAATTGTCTCCAGAGACTCATATTCCTGGTGTTGTGTTGATACTTAAACTGACACTGTGAGTGGAGAGGGGGAGCCCTCCCTCCATAGTGTTTTTGTGTTCAGGGCTATTTGCTCAGGATACATCTGGGTCTGTAGATGAAGTCCCAGGGCTCCAGCCGGATCTGGCCACATCCAAAGCCAGTGTTCTTTCTAGCACCTCCCAGCAACCCACAGTATGGCCATACCACCTCCTTATAGACCCTCGAATACTTCACACTCTCCCACCTCTGGACTTAACGATGTGCTATTTCCTTTGCTGAGAATGGCCCCTGAACCACCATGGTTTTGGTTGGAGGGCACTGGGGATTAAACCCAAGGGAATTCTACCTCTGAGCTACACCCCCAGCCCTTTTATTTTTTATTTTGAAACAGGATCTCACTAATTTGAGGAGGGCCTCACTAAGTTGCTGAGTCTGGCCGCAAATCTGTGATCCTCCTGTCTCAGCCTCCCAAGTACTGGGATTACAAGCATGTTTCACCACACCTGGCCCACCCATGTTTAAAGTGGATTTATACTTGAGTCCAGGCCAAATGATAACTCATCACCCCATCCCTAAACTGCCAGGCAGAGTTAACCACCCCTTGTCTCCCTTCCTGGTATCCCTCAAAGCCTTACCCCATCCTTTTGGAATAATCTGTTTGTCAGCTGTCAGCATGTGTAAGCTAGGGACAGTTTTTGCATTTCTGTGTCCTCATCAGCAAGTACAAAGTATAGGTACACACAAAAGTGTTCACAAAATGTCTGTTGAAAAGAATGAATTAATAAATGACTTAATAAAGTTCAGATCTTCAGCTTGCTGGTCTATCAAGGAAAGATTCTAATGAAGATGTCAAAGTGGACCAGTGGACCATTTTGAGGTCCACTTTGACAGAACAAAGAGCCTCTTCTACGAATCATATGCCTACACCTCTCTTTTAAAAGCTGACCTGGACCCAGCCAGAGAAATGTATAAGCATTTCTGAACTCAAAGAGGAAGGACTGTAAAAGAGAAGGAGGCATAACTCATAGCTAGATTCTCAATCAGTAGGTGTGAAGTCCTAAAGGGAAGGGATTGTAGAAGGTGTTTGCAGAAGGTGCCATCTGAGTCAGCCCAAAGTCAAAAGGAGCCAGAGGCTTATGCCCTCACATGCTGTGCCAAACAGGGCAGGATGGTGGTAAGTGATACTGTCCATGTTACCAAATCTGCACTGTGTCCCCCACAGAGTCAGGTCTTCTGAGACCCAGCTGTTTTCTGGTTACTCCTCAAACTCTGCTGGAGGTGATGAACAAGAAGGAAGAATCAGAAAAAGAACAGAGATGATGAGAGAAACAGAGTGTTTAAGATTTCCAGAGAGGAAAAAAAGGTAGGGGAGTGGGGCTATCCACATAACACATGTGTCCCAGTTAGGCATGAGTTCAATCTGCAAGCAAATGAAAACTCAATAGTGGCTTCAACCAGGGGGATTACTTGCCTTAAATAACAAGAAGCCTGGCGAGTCCACAAGGGTTGGTGTAGCCCTTTAGGGATGGCATTGAGGTCCTCTGTCTTGCTGTTCTGCCAACCATGGCACTCATCATAATCAGGAAGGACAAAAATTCCAAGGCGCACAGTCCAGTTTGTTTCTTTTCTTCAAGAAAGTAAATGCTTTCTCAGAAACCCTGCTCAGTAGAATTCCACTTAAGTGCCACTGACCAGCACTGTATTACTTGGCCACCACTCACCAGAAAGAAACAAAGATCAAAATTTTTTCTGACCAGCCTTTTTAGTTGTGATAGTTAATCTAATTTGTCAACTTGACCAGATCATGACACACCCAAGACCATGTGACTTTGGGTGTGTAACAGCAGATTAAACAGAAAGTCCTGCCCTAAATGTAGGCAGCAGGGTCCTGATAGGTGCAGGACTTAGATAAAAGAAGGAGAAAGCCGTGTAGAGGGATGCGTGATTCTTTCCGAAGAAAACGCATCTGCTCTCGTCTGAGATCGTCGGCCTCCAACTTCGCCGTTTCTCTAAAGAGCTTCTTGATCTTCTGCTCTCATCTGAGATCGTCAGCCTCCAGCCCTTCGAACTGAAACTTCACCATCGTTTCTCCAAAGAGCTCTTAGACCACTCAACCAGCTACTGGTTCCTCTGACTCTCCTCGTGCATTTGGAACTCGGGACTACATTGTAAGCTGATCTGATAATCCCTTTTGTCCATATACTCATTCTGTGAATCTGTTAGTCTAGTGAACCCTGACCAATACATTAGTTGAGAAGGGGTAGGGAATGAGAATGAGAAATAACCCACCTACAGTGCATGCCACACCAAGCATCTCTCAGTGGGGGAGACATGGGTTCTGTCCCTTCTCAGTATTTCATCCTTGACATTGAACTTTCAGTCAAATAAAAATCCTTGATGAGATTGGGTGGATAATTAAACATCAAAATCAAGCAATGAGCCAGTCTCAGAAACTCAAGGGTGGTATGTTTTGTCTTGTATGTGGAAGATAGAGACAAAATAGGAAAGAAAAGGGACTTCAGATAAATGAGGAGAGAGACCAGTAGAGAAGTGGAAGGGGGTAGGGGTAGGAGAATGGGGAGGGGAAAAAGAAGGCTTGGTGAAGGGAACAGTTCAAATAATGCTATGTTCATATATGAAGGGAGGGACTCACACCAAGTGCTGTGTGCATGTATGTTTGTATCACATTGAACCTCACTATGATGTATAACTACAATGCACCAATAAAAGGATATTTTTTTAAAAAAATTAAGCAAACAATTAGCAAGGTTGTAAACTGGAGAGAGCGGAGCCACCCCAGCCCTGGACTAACTTTGGAATGTGACTACAGTCGTGTGGAACAGTAAATGGGAGAAATGGGTGGACCACACAGGAGTATCTTGTCATTCATCTAGCTAATACGTGTCCATCGCCATGCTGAGATGCAAAGGAAAGCTGCTCAGGCTAGGACCAGGCGTGTTAAGATGCAGTGATGAATAAGACAGATTAGGTCCTTGTCCTTCTTAACCTTATGGTCACAGTGCAGGAGTCAGAAACCAGAGCCTGCACCACATCTGGCCCACATCTGTTTTCTTAATAAAGTTTTATTGAGAAACAGCCACACATATTTATTTACTATTGTCTATTGGTGACTTTTGTGTTACAACAGCAGAGCTGAGTAATTGTGACAGCACCATGTGGTCTAGAAAGCCCAAAATATTTGCTCCTCTAGTCCTTTAGAGAAAAGGTGTCCGGGTTTCTTGTCTAGTGGAAGGTGCAGACAATAAATATTTCAACACACAAATGGCCCAGGTCACTCCTAAGTGAGATAAGGGGATGTAATGGAGATTACGAGGGAAGGGGCTGGAGACCTTCAGATGCTTCCTGGCTGCCATGAGCTGAGCAGCTCTCTTCCGCCACCCCCTTCCGCCATGATGTTCTGCCTCAGCTCAGGCCCAGAGCAATGGAGCCAGCCAATGGAGACCTCGAAAACCATGAGCCAAAATAAACCTTGCCTTCTCCAAGTTGTTTATGCCAGGTATTTTGGCCATAGCATTCAGAAGCTGACTAACACAGTTTCCCACTCCTCAGGAGTGCCCATCTGGGACTTTGCATGTAGGATAAATAAACATTTACAATATTCGAGTCACTATATACATATTTGGGTTTTGTTGTTGTTGTTGTTAGAGCTTGACTACCATAATTGAAGGCTTAGACTAGGATGGTGGTCTTGTAAATTCAATTGCCCAGTAGCTGTGGGTTTGTCAGGTGGGCTTAGTGTCCTGGGTATGGGTGGGATCTCTATTATTGTTGTTGTTGTTGTTATCCTAGGGATCGGATGCAGGGGCATTCTACCTCCGAGCTGCACCCCCAGCCCTTTTTATTTTTTATTTTGCAACAGAGTCTTGCTAAGTTGCTGACAATCTTGCTAAGTTATTGAGGGTGGACTTGAACCTGCACTCCTTCTATCTAAGCTTCCCAAGTACTGGGGTTACAGGTGTGTGCCACCACGCTCATCAAATCTTATTCTTTGCAACCTCACCCGGGAGCTAACCACTGTTCACACTCCGCTGCCTCATTCAAGACACAGTTGATCCTCCTGGGTCCCTGTTCATCCCTCCTGCTTTTAGCTCTGTGTTCCCCAGAACTCCTCTGCTCCCCAGGGAGCAGCTGTTTGATTCCAGTCACCTGGGCAACTCCAGCTCTTGCATAATGATGTTCCGCACCCCATGTTTTATTTCTTGGGTTTTCAATCCTTTCATAAAAAATGCATGCTGGATGAAAGGTTTTACATACCAAACAGGCCAGAGATTTAGGGCGGCCAGCTTAGTGGTTCAAAAATGTTCCTTTTCTTTTTTTAATTTTTATTACAATTGCTCTGAAAGAAATCCCTATTGCTTGATATTAACAAATGTAGCCACTGAAGCAGATGCGCATACCCAAAAACACCAGGAGAATTAATTACCTACAGTTAGATCCATTTCACCCTTTTATTTTTTTCAAAGCAAAGCTGCAAAGTCGAGTGCTTTTCTATAGTCAGTCATTGGGCCTTGAGCCTGTTATTTTTGCACCAGGGCCCACCAGGCAGAGATAACAAGACATTTCCATTGGGGGAAACCCCTGGGCATACCCCTCTGGCTAGATATGTCCTGGAGTGACATTTACCTCCTAATTTAACTAGAATGGATCTGAGGAAGCTCCCAAAGTGTGAGTTCTAATAGTAAAAATAATAGGCCCTCACATCTGGGGAAAGCTCCTCACTTACAAAAGGGCTCACCTATCCCTTAACTCCAGCAGCTTCTGCAAGGGAGATAAGAAGGTGTCTGAAATTGCTGCCATACTTTGGTTGCAATAATATTAACTATCATTTTTTTGCACTTATTACATGCCAAGCCCTGTTTTTAGCACTGTACATACATCAACTCATTTAGTGGTCATAACATCTCAATGGTCTCATTATCTTTATATTACAGAGGAGGAGACTAAAGGACAGGAGGCAAAGTAGCTTACTCAAGGAAACTAATCTAGCAAGTGGTGGACCTGGCATTTGAAGTCAAGAAGTCTAGATTCAGAACCCAGAGTCATAAGCACTATGCTATTTGGGGAAAAAAATCACTCTGTTTGGAAATGGATATTCAAAATCTAGCCCAAATTCTACCTCGAATAAGTTATTTTAACCTAGGGAAAATTGCTATGCTAACTCTTTAAAATGGCTTCCTCCTTTTCTCAGTGTGGTAGAAAGTGAACATCAACTAATTTGTTCATGCCTCCTTGTATCCAGGACCTTGGGTTGGCACCGCCCACACTGGCTTGGTCACATGACTCAATGTGGCCAATGGGCTAATAGCAAAGGTGATGCTTGGCCAGTGAGGATTGTCTTATCCTGCTGCTCTTGAGCACCCTGAGACCATCATGTGAGTGAATCCAGGCTGACTTGCTAGATGGTGAGACACACAGTCATCATCTCAGCTCACCAGGTGCCAACCTCTAGATGTGGGTGCCAGTCTCCAGAGCCCTATGGACGCCAACAGCTGGCCCAGAGAATAGCCAAACCTGCACAGGCCAGGAGAACCATCACCAGGCCAATATACAAAACTGTAAGGAAAAAAAAGGGAATGTTGCTGTTTAAGACCACCATCTACCACTTTGTTACGCAGAAAAAGCTAGCTGATAGCATCAGATAGGACTAGCTTCTGCTGCAAATGACAGATAAGCCAACATAACAGTGGTTCAAAAAAGAAAGAAAAAGAAGCAGATTTGCTTTCAAGGAAATCAAGTCACGATCAGGTAAGAAGGTAGGTACTGAGCCCCTTTGTTCCTTTGTTTTACCATTTTCAACACAATCTTCATGTCTTGGTCCAGTTTGGTTGCTTCTGCTCCAGCCATTGCTTCTGTATTCTGATGGTTAAAAAATGACCATGGTGCATGCCTGTGATCCCAGGACTTGGAAGGCTGAGATAGGAGGATCACAGGTTCAAAAGCCAGCCTCAGCAACTTAGCGAGACCCTGATTCCAAATAAAAAATAAAATAGCGTTGGGGATGTAGAATACCTGTGAATTCAGTCCCCAACACCACACACACACACACACACACACACACACACACACACACACACAAAGTGGCAAATAAGAGCACATCTTAAGAATGCTTCCTGGAAACAGTATTTGTTGAACAGTACTTCTTTGCTTTGCTTTGCTTGGTCTTGGCCAAAACTTAGTCACCAAGTCCTAGAGGAGGCTGACAATTGTCCTTGTTCTCAGAAGCCATGTACACAGGACAACAAAACAGTTTTCTATTGATAGCTCCCAGACTTACCAGGCACGAAAAATCATTATCCCGAATACTAGGAACGTGTTTTGTTCTGTATTAACAATATTTCTGAAATGTATGTATTTTAGCTCCAAAATAGTATTGAGATTTCAATCTCAAAACTGTATTTATTTAGTACTTAAAATACATAATTGCACACTTTTTCAGTTCAGTATTTTCAAGCAAATGCTTCTCACCAAAACTCATAAACAAGAAAAGACCTGCAGAAACTCTTGCCTAACCAGGGTAACTACATATCAGCACTGTAGCAATTCATTCCTATTTGTAGCCTGAGCTACAGCACCTGACTGGACCACCACATCAACCTCTTAGCATTAACACCACTGCATACACTCTGCACCTCAATGAACTTCTTTCCAATTGAACCCATAGCTGCACATGTGCACACACACACATGTATATGTGAAGAGATAGTGAATAATAATCTGTTAGAGCCTTCTGGGAATTCTTTTGTTCTTTGGATGGTTCAAGTATTTATTGTCCAAGATAGACGCTCTTGAATGTAGGTTCAAGTCTACACCCTTGCTCATGCTATTATCTCCACCTAGAATCCTTACTCCTTCTTGTCTGTATCTTAAATATCCGCCCACTCCTCAAGACTCCTTCTGAAGTTTTCTCTAATTGCCACACCTTCTTTTCACTCCCTGGGCACATCTGGTGTGTCTCTTCCCATTGGCAAAGGGTTAATGCCAGACACAGGGTAGTTGGAGGGTAAGAGGAGGTGAAATTCCTGTTGCCACTGATTTCTAGCTCTGGGACCTTTACTCAACATCTCTGAGATACAGTTCCCTCATTTGTAAAATAGGATAATGATAGCAACATCCCAGATTAAATAAAATGTACATAAAAGCTCTTAATATGGTCTCTCGTTAAACAAGAGCTACATTTTGTTGTTAATGACCTTGAACAAGTTTAATTTTTTTCTCAGAGACAGACAAGTGAAGGGTTTTAAGAAAGGAAGAAGGGAGTATAATATGAGCTCCATCTGTCTATGCCAAACTGACCTAAAATCATTAATTGCTTATTCATCAGTTAGTCATATAGCCTTTTAAATCTGTGCTTTAGGAAAATAACTCGTGTTTTGTGTTCTTTATGAACATAGATGGGTGGGCAGGTGGATGAATGGATGGATATGTTAATCTATCAAATCAGTCCCACTGAACATGGGATGCATTTCCATTTATTTTTGTTGTGTTCAATTTCTTTCCAATATTTTATAGTTTTTGGTGTACAAGTCTTTCACCTTCTTAGTTAAATTTACTTCTAAGTATTTTATGCCACTATAATGCAATTGTTTTCTTGGCTTTCAGGTAGTTCATTGTCAGTGTACAGAAATGATAATTTTGTATATGAAGTAACTACAAAGAAATTATGGAAGAGAAAGAAACTCCAAGCAAAGAGACCAATGCTAAGACTATTGCAGTAGCCGTGGTGGTGAGATTCAGATAGTAGAGACATGAAAGGCTTCAACAACTAACCAGTTGACTATGGAAGGACAGAGAGTGTAGAGAAAATACCGGAAATGACTCCTCAATTTCTGGCTTAGGTGGTGGGGCTTGGTGGGATCGTTACTGAGAAAGGAAAGTAGGATAAGTAAAGTGCCCTGTACCCTCCACCCACATATGCTTAGATAGTCTCCTTGAACACAGAACTGTGACTTGTATTTGGGTATAATTTTCTGTATAATTTTCAGAGTCCCTCTCTACTCTTATCCCTCTAGATTCTCTTGGGCACCAGGCACAGTACTAGGAATCAAGGGGCATCTAGAGAATTCTTGTTGAGCAATATCGCAAGAGTAAGTCCAAGTGACCAAGATGTCACCACAAGAGACCTAGAACTCTCCTGGCTGTGAGAGTCCAGTCCACAGTCTCCCAAAGGCAGCAGTCAACAACACATGTGCTGCTCAGATACAGCCAGCGCCCCTTGGTCCAGGATTCTTCTTAACAACCCAGTGTCCACCTTGAACACAGGGATGCTAAGTCTTCTCGGTCATGAGCATCGACCTCAAGTCCGTCCCTTCAGAGAGAGGAACCCCAGTGCAGTGGCTTGAGGAGAGAAAAACAGACATAGAGCACTGGGAAAATGTCTCCATTGGTCTTGATAATTTTTTTAATGAAGACAATACAAAGAATTTTTCATAGTTAATATGTATTAAAAACTCAAAGGAATGACCTTGACCCTGATATTCTGCCTTTCCTCGTTTTTTAAAATGTGAAGATGTCCTTTCTGTGTGATGATAATAATTAATAGATCTTATATATTTTTAATGGCCTGTTCAGCAAAATTAAAAATCAGTCACCACACATGAGTACTCTAATTTTCTGGCTTAATTTAAATGACAGTGGCATAACAATGGCCAATAAATATTGGTCCCCAACCAGATACTGTCCCAAATGCTCTACTTGCAATCATGAGTGTGATCTTCAGAGCCATCCTATGCAGTGAGTCTTATTATCATTTCTACTTTCAGATAAGCATGCTGAGACCAGCGATATTAAGAAAGCGCCCAGGGTCACAAAGATCTGGGTTTCAGAGATGGCGTAATATATGTAAGTTGGTAAGTCTGTTCTGATTTATCTATGCATACCCTCATGTATTCATTCAACTAATACTTACTGGACACAACCTGAGCCCAATACTGGACTATGCATCAGAGATGTACAACAAACAAGACAGACAAGGTCTCTGGCTTCCTGCAACTTGGAGTACACCAGGAAGACACAAGCCAACCATTTAGTCTCAGAGCTCTGACAGGGACCAAAGATGCTATTGAACCATGGTGCTATGGGGTGGGCCTCCCAAGGGAAGGATAAAATGTGTTAAAGTTTCTTCTTTCCAGGGGCTCACCATTAAAATGTCCCTTTTTCCCTTTAAAGGATAACCTTTTTTCTCTTTATTGAAACTGGTTTCTTATAAATCTTAAATTCATGGAAGAGCATCCTTCACCAGTTCAAATACGAAAGAAATAGGTCAGATCATCAAAGGCTGCTAAGTCTTCCTCTAACCTAGGAGAAAGATATCTTTAAGTCTCACACCTGAAGTAGGTGGAAGAGAGTACAATTTCCCCACTTTTTATCTCATGTCCATCAGGGGCACTGCCAATTAAACTGGGTCCACTCCCAGGGGACTGAATGGGACTGAATGGACCATACACAAGGGAGCCGGTTCACAAACAGAGTTCTCAGGTTTCGAGTATTCTCACACATCAGTATGCATCAGAAAAATTTAACGGGGCATACTTAAAGATACAGATTATAACTGAGTCATTCTAAACCATCTCTCCAACATCCATATTTTTTCACTCTCCTGAGGCAGTTCTTGTGCACAATAAAATTTGAAACCCAGTGCTGTGTCTCTGTTCTTCCTGCTTCATGCCTCCATTCTGTTCACCTCCTCTCTCTCTCTCTCTCTCTCTCTCTCTCTCTCTCTCTCTTTCATCCCCTCCTTCCCCATATGCATTTCAGACTTAGAAGCCAGCTGGTAGCCGGGAGTGGTGGCGCACGCTTGTAATCCCAGTACTTGGGAGGTGGAGACCAGAGGATCCGGGTTTGCGGCCAGCCTCAGCTACTTAGTGAGGCCTCCGCAACTTTGTGAAACCTGGTTTCAAAATAAAGTATAAAAAATAGGGCCAGGGGTGTAGCTCGGAGGTAAAACGTCCCTGGGTTCAATCCCCGGTACCGCAAAAAAAAAAAAAAAGAAGCCAGCTGATGGTCACACTGGGAGGGCTTGGGAAACAGTAGAGAGTCTCAAGGTTCTGTAGAATGTGATCCATGATACCAGCACTTCCTGCAATTCCCCCCAGACAGCAAAGCGATGCTTTGTTTGATGTTAATATTGTCCTTTGCGTAAGGACCTCTCTGGATCCTTTTTGTGGAGACGATATGATTGTGAGCGCAAGAACCAGACAGTCCCAGACTCTAGCTGAATTCTCTCAGGACCCCTATTATTTCTAAATGCACTTTCCAGCCCAGTTCATCAAGCTATCGGTGCCTGGGCTCCAGGAAATGTAGACTATGCTCTCAGGAAAGTAGCAGGGTTGCTGTCATCCATAGGAGACAGCAGACTAGAACCGGCAGTTCTGAATCTCTGCCAAGATCTTTCTCCATCTCTATCACGTTAACATCTGGTGTAGTTCAGCAGAGGGGAGGGCTCACAGCTGTGTCCTGGACAAAGTTGCTTGAAAAGAGAAAGCCTAGGTCCTGATGGAAAGAAGATCTTTGCCTCTGATGATTGTATGATAATGCATATTCGTTCCTAAGGCCAGGTCAACTTTACTTCAATCCAGCCTGAACTGCTTGGATTATGCACTAGTGCAAGAGGTTTGGGGTGTAATGTGGAACCCCCTACCTCACATTCCTCTCCTTCTCATCTTTTTTTTTTTTTTTGCTTTTATTCACTTCTGAGGAGCTAACACACTAGGTAGCCCTATTCAGGGTAGTGAGGTTGTGTGCCCTGCCACCAGAGGGTACCATCAAGCACTTAGGGTGGCAGATTTTATGAATAAATGGGATGAGGAAGATGACAGTAGAGAGAACATCTTGTTCCATTGGGTGGAACCTCAGTGTCCACATTTGTAAAGTAGCACCAACACTGGCTAGGACAAAGCACTTAACCCAGTACTTGGCTTAGGACAAGCCACAGGTGACATCCTGATAATGTTCTTCTGATTGTTTTTAAAGTTTTGGCAGAGTTACCACAAAGCCATGGAAATAGAACAGAAATAAAAGGAAAACAGAAATAAAAAGTCAAGTGCTTATACCACTCTGGCTCTAGAAGACAGGTTTGCCCAAGGACTCGCAGAAAAATCGTTAGCAGGGAAGAAGATTCCAGTGTCGGGAGCGAAACAAAAAACGACGGTGGGGTTTTGAAAGAAAAACTTCTAATGAATGGGTAATTTTTTAAAGAAACTCAAGACTTTAACTTGTAGTTCGAACAGAAACAGTAGGAAAGAGAAATAAAAGGAAAAAGCAGATGAGGCAGAGTTTAATAGGCTCCTGTAAACAGCCTGGGCCCCGCATGTGGGAGAGAAAGTATGGGGCTAATTTGAGACGCAGCTTTTAGGTTTGAAATACTGGCAGGATCCACATGAAAGAAGTAGAGGAATGCCAGAGGGATATGGAAATGCATTGGTAGAGGAAGTTTACTTTGTTGCCATAGGGTTAGCAAAGGCCGCAAGAGATGTTTATGTTCACATCTAAGTCAGGAAGGTTGCCCACATCCTGAGGAATTAAAAAGTGAACAGAGGAAATATTGTAGGGAGAAGCTTGTGATGGAGAAAATTGGCTTTCAGGGAATCTGAGGTGGTGCATATGGGGAATTATCATCCAGCAGGATGACAATTTGTGAAATCTGGGGTTCAGGACCTTGGACAGGGCTCACACATCACTTGGCATGGAGACACTGTCAGTTCAGAGGACAGAGGGATAAAAGGGCATTTTTAATATAAAAATGCACAGTGTGGGATATAGAAGCCAAAGGAAAGATGTGAAATTAGAGACCTCCCAGTTGCCCACTTCTAAATTCAGCTAGAATAATAACTAACTGAAGTTAATACTTACCGAGCACTTCCTAGGTATCAGTCACTCTGACAAACTCGTACATAGGTTATCTCACTTCATCTTGAGGAGTATGTGAGTTACACATTTCAGTACAAAGGGGAGTTAGGTGGTAAAAATTTTCTCTGGGATTCAGGAAGTGTGGTGTCACAGAAAAAAAAAAAAACCTTTTGATGGGAGATGTTCAGCAGGGTTCAAGTTCACAGGACTGCAGACAACTTTGGACAATTGGCCCAGATGCACTGAAACTGAAATGTTGTTCTAGTTATCTTTATTCTGCTTTTCCTACATGCTTGATGCATTCGAGTAAAAACGGCATTTTTAAAAGAGCCTATGGCTGGTTGCAATAATCACATGGAGACTGTAAGAATTGTTTGAAGTCTGTCTGGAACTGTCTTCTTATTTGGAGAAAGATACTATTGTACAAGGAAATTTTTCTTCACCCTATGGCTCTGATAGCTACAAAACTTTAAAATATGGGACACATGAAGGAGATTGGATTTGAAGCATTTAACCTTGACAAGCCAAAGGACCAATATTAGTTCAAAGGGAAGATAATACAGATGCAAACAGAATCCTATGTGATTGCCAGGCTTGGGGAAGCATGCCTATAATCCCAGTACTTGGGAGGCTGAGACAGGTGAATTGCAGGTTCCAGACCAGCCTCAACAACCTAGTGAGATTCTCAGCCACCTAGCAAGACCCTGTTTCAAAAAAATATAAAAGCCAGGCATGGTGGCACACACTTGTAATCCCAGTACTTGGGAGACTGAGACTGGAGGATTCAGATTCGCACCCAGCCTCAGCTACTTAGTGAGGCCCTCAGCAACTTAGTGAAACCCTGTTTCAAAATAAAGAATAAAAAATAGGGCTGGGGGTGTAGCTTGGAGGTAGAATGCCCCTGGGTTCAATCCCCAGTACCACAAAAAAATAAAGAAGAAAGAAAGAGAGGGGGGGGAGGGAAGGAAGGAACGAATGAATGAAGGAATGAAGGAAGGAAGGAACAAAGGACTAGAATGAAGCATCTTTGACTATAATAAATAAGACTATGAGGTAGGAGAAAAAAGTGTGTGTGTGTGTGTGTGTGTGTGTGTGTGTGTGTACATCTTTATGCTTCTCTGGAAACAGATTTGGAAAAAAGAAGAAATTTATAGTGTTATACTATTATAATTAATTATATTATTATAATTGGACCACTCTGTTTTTCTGCTACTTCAAGAATGTTGTATAACCCTGCCTGAAAAAATTATGTGAATATATAGCTAAGAATAATTTGGGCAAGCATACAAGACCATTAGTTTTACCTTAAGATGCAAAGTAGAATTATCCAGGAAACTTTTCTAAAATTTAAAGGGAGTTAAAAGACAAAAGACAAATTTAAAAAGAGTTAAAAGACTAGGGCTGCATGTGGCCCAGTCTTGACATGGTTACTTACTTTTAGATTACAATAGTTACTTTTAGATTACTATTAGATCTAGATTACTATTAGAGGTTACTTTTATTTATTTATTTATTTATTTATTTATTTATTTTGCAGTACTGGGGATTGAACCCAGGGGCGTTCTACCTCTAAGCTACACCCCCGGCCCTATTTTTTATCCTTAATCTTGAAACCAGGTCTCACAAAGTTGCGGAGGGCCTCACTAAGTAGCTGAGGCTGGCCGCGAACCCGGATCCTCTGGTCTCCGCCTCCCAAGTACTGGGATTACAAGCGTGGGCCACCACGCCAGGCTAGAGGTTACTTTTAGATTGCAAAAGTTACTTTTAGATTACTGTTAGGTCTAGATTACTATTAGAGGTTACTTTTAGATTGCAGTAGTTGCCATTTCTTGCATGTTTATATTATACAAGGAAGCATCCTAAATGCATTCATACATTAGCTCATTTAATCTGTACAACAGTCCTACCATAGAGGCACTATTATCATACCTGGCCGAGTCACCCAAGGTCTTTGTCAGTTGTCTTGTCTCCAACTGTCTCCTAACCAGTGTTTTTTATTTTACTTATGCACCACACCACTGAGGTTGTTTGACAATGCAGCATTCAGAGGTCAATTTAAAATACACATACCTCTCCCTGCTCAGAACCTTCCAATGGTTCCTGATTGTACCCCAGCTTAAAACCAAAATTCAGGGAAATACACCGAGTGATGTGTGCATGTATGTTTGTGTCACTCGGAATCTCATGATGATGTATAATTACATTGCACCAATAAAAGTATTTTAAATGCATTATTTTGGCCTGCACATCCCTGTATGATCTAATTCCATCACCTGTCTGATTGCGCCCCTTGAAGCCCCTCCTGACTCCACCCAGACACACCTGCCTCCGCGTGTTTCTCAATCCGCTCCTGGTTTGAGGCTCTCTGACTTTCACTTGCTCGGATATCACCTTGTTTGTGAATTTTCCAGTCACTCTATTTTAAATGGCACCCCACCCACCAGGCTTCCCCATCTCCTTTCATCCGCTCTGTTTTGACATAACACTTGAATTACTTCTTTATTACCCTTGTTTCTCGTTGACTATCTCCTTACATAAGCATGCAATTCTAGGAAAATAGAGATTTGGGGTTGCTTTATTCACTGATGTATTCCAAGCACCTAAAACAATACCAGGCACTTAGGTATACTCAAAAATCCTTAATAGAAAGAATAAATTAAATCCATCTTTAAAATAAAGCAACTGTGGAATCATGGCATGGAATGATTAAGGGAGTGGCCTAATTTTGAAACCCAGACAGTCTGGACAATAGAGTCAGGTCATTTATCTCCTCAAAGAAATACAAACCATTAACCAAAATATGAGTTAAAGCTGATATCTATTTTTAAAAAATTACCCTCACTCCATTACTGTTCCCATAGATTCTTATCTGTTCTCCCTCACACAAGGATAGGAGTCTATGTCTTCTAGAGAATGCTAGAGAAAGGATAGATAGAAAGGGGAGAGAGAGAGAAAGAAAGAGAGAGAAAGAGAGAGAGGGGGGGAGGGAGGGAGGGAAAGAGAGAGAGAGAGAGAAGAGAAATCCTTGACTTTTATAATAACTCTGATTTACACAAAAGGGCCAGAACCCCCTTGTGGGAGAGCTGGAGGCTGTGGCTGCAGGTGTGATCAGCATTAGAATACTTAGTGGGGCAGAGAGGAGGCCAGTGCTAACAATCCATTTAAAAGACCTGCGCCTTTCACATGCATGCCGGATCCCATGATAATTCAGCGCATCTGAGAGGAGGTCCAGGCATCTATTTTTTAAACTTCAGATGTGAATCTTAGTGCACCTCTGGTTAAGAAGTCCTGGAGAAGGAACATCCTCTTAGTCTACTCTCTAGCAACTGTGAAGAGCCTTCTAGAGAGAAAGTCACACGACTGCCCAGATAGCCATCATGTCGACACACATTTAGAGTCAGTTGTCAGGACTGAAGAGGAGACTACAAAAGGCAGGTGAGACTTTTCCGTGACTCCGTCAATCCTCCTGTTCAGGGCAGCAGCGCACCTGGCTGATCATGTGAGGTGAGGACGATGTGCAGAGGAGAATGAAATATGAGTAGACATTTCCAGCCCTCTCCTCTTCACCCCATTCCAAAAAAAGAAACTGAGCTCTGAGTGGGTTAAAAATACAGTTGGCTCCTAGTCAAAGAACATAGAGTGTGGACTTAAATATTCGTTCTCCCATGGAGAATGCTCTCCCTGCTGCACCCGACTTTCCCCTTGGGTTTCCTTTGCTGTCTGTTCAACACATCCATCCATCAGTCACTGCTTCTAAGGGGAAAGGCTCACCTTCTGCTTGAGAAAGAGGCAGGAAGTGGATTTGCTTGGGAGTAAAGGAAACATGGAAATAGCCACCCAGCGTCTCAAGACATACTCCTGGTCCTCAGACTTGAGGGGATGTTCTATCCTCATGCTGAGCTCTCCCAGTTCTATGCAGACCAGGATAAGTAGATGTCATCTACATAGAGCCCAGCAGAGGTAAATGACATCAGCCCTCCCACCCTCACTCGGCAACAGGGCTGCGGAATCTGCCCCTCTCAGAGCTGTTCTGCTTCATTCCTGTGTCAACTCTGACCAGAGAAGGGGCCAGAGACAGCCTAGGCCTGCCTAGAGATGGGGTCTAGAACCAGTTTGTAGTCATAGGTGACATCTTTGTGCCTGGAGAGGGTCCTGAGAACCAGGACAACCTTGCAGGCCACAGACTCCCTCAGCTACACAGACATGCAAACCTGAGAATGCTGAACCAAAACTGATGGGTAGGGCCCCTGTGCATGCACACACACACACACACACACACACACACACACACACACACACACCTGCATGAACAGCCTTTGCTGGTCATCTTCTTCCTATGTGGGAACAGTGGAGGTTCTTTTTCTTTCTTTCTTTCTTTCTTTCTTTCTTTCTTTCTTTCTCTCTCTCTCTCTCTCTCTCTCTCTCTCTCTCTCTCTCTCTTTCTCTCTTTCTTTCTCTTTCTGGCACTGGTACTGAACCCAGAGGCCTTCTACCTCTGGGCTACGCCCCAAGCCCTATTTTATTTTTTTATTTGGAAACAGGGTCTTGCTAAGTTACTGAGAGCCTCACTAGGTTGCTAAGGTTGTCCTCAAACCTGAGATCCTCCTGTCTCAGCCTCCCAAGTACTGGAATTACAGGCATGCACCACCATGCCCGGCCAGTGGAGATTCTAACACAAGTCGAACTGAACTCCAGGACAGGATGCTCTCACCCAGCCTGATGCTGAGTGTCATGCACCATGGTCCTCACCCCCAGGACTGACCACTCTGAGTATCACATTGGAACCTGCACAGTTAAGCCCAGAATCAGAACGCCTCACATTCATGCATACACAACCCCCATCGCTGGCTTCTTCTACCTCTTCCACATCCCAGTAGTTAACGCAGAGACCCTTCCAGTAAAGATGTCCTGTTTTGATCTGTGTCATGTTGTTATAACAGAATACCACAGGCTGGGTGAATTGTAAAGAAAATAAGTGTGTTTCTCACAGTTCCAGAGGCTGGAAAGTCCAACATCGAAGTACCAGCCTCTGGTAAAGGCCTCAGCCTCTCATGGTAGGAGGGCAAAAGAGCACACGCACTGGGCATAGTGGTGCATGCCTATAATCCCAGGACTTGGGAGGCTAAAACAGAAGGATCACAGATTCAAGACCAACCTCAGCAACATAATGAGACTCAGCAAACTAGCAAAACCCTGTTTCAAAATAAAAAAAATTTTTTTAAAGGGTTGGGATATATCTTAGAAGTAGAGTGTACATGCATACACGTGCACATGCATGTGTGAGAGCATGAGAGATGGAACTTGCAGCCTCAGGCCCTTTTATATTTGGCTCTAATATGCTAATGAAGGCAAAGACCCAGGGCCCAATCATGTCTCTGAGGTCCCACCTCCTTCCACTGTAGCACTGGGAATTAAGTTTCCAACACAAGCTCTTTGGGGGGCATGGGGGAAGGGAGGGACACATTCAAGCCATAGCACACCCAATTCACTCCATAGAACAATGTCCCCCAGGAAGCTCCAAGGCATTTCTTCCCAACCCCTCCAGGCCCTGCCCTCCTTCTCTTCATCCCAGGAGCTGGAACCATGGAGCTGCCCAGCTGGACGCTTCCTTTTTCCTGATGTGCCTGCAGAGCTCAGCTTCGCACAGAGACGCTGACACAATGTCTTCAAACATTTTTAATTGCCCTGTCAAACTGACAATTACAGAACTAATTATTGAGGAGACAATACCAGACCCACTGACTGCATCAAGCGTCAACTGAGTTTTTATGTAATTATGCAATTTAATGAATTGGAGGCTACAGTAATGGACTATTGCTGGTTAATTAGGAACTCCCTTTATGCTAATAATGCCATTTATTTTGGGCTCGCAGTATTTATTTCCAGCATCGAAAGCATTGGGCACGTCTTCCTCTGACACTGGCATGTTGAGTGTTTTTCGGAAGGTTCGGCTGCCAATTGTGCTATTTATAGGCAGCGAACTTATTCCATTCGCTGGCTGAAGGACTCCAACTGGCTTCTGTTACATTACAAGCATCTCGGTTCAGTCCTGGGTTTTAATTATCCTTGTACTGGGGTGAGGGTCCCCTATTCTCCTTCTTCTTGGATTGGGAGAATATAAGGGGTTTGGTAGATGGTCCTCAGACTGTACCCCACTTGTGGTGTCCCCACACAAAGCATCCAGAGGTATTATTCTTTTGTTCTTTCTCTTATTCCTCAGACCCTCTTCATCTCCATAGATCTCTTTCCTGGTGCATTGCATGGCCAGAAATAAAAGCGTAGAGAAGTGGTCTGTCTCGGTCAACATTCCCACTGCTATAATCCAAGACAACTGACCACACAACTTTGAGGAAGGAAGATTTATTTGCTCACAGTTTTATTTATTTATTTATTTTTGGAGATCTCGGAGTTTTAGTCCATGTGAGGCCGGGTCTGCGGAGCTCAGGGTGTGGCAGTGGGAAGCAGAGAGCGGAAGAGAGCAAGGGCTCTGCTCTCACATCATGGAGGCCGGAAGCAGAAGCAAGAGAGTGCAAGCAAGCCAGGGCTTCAAAGACAAAAACACAGCCTCTAGAGCCACACCCACAGGGACCCACCTTCTCTAGCCACACCCCACCTGCCTTGGTTTCTGCCCAGTTAACCCATCACAATGGATTTATCTACTGATGCGATTACAACCCTCATGACTTAATTACATCAATTCTGAACATTAATACATGAGCTCTTCAGGGGACATTCTAAGTCTAACCATAACATGGTCCTTGCCCAGGAGCAATTGTGCCCTTCCAGGGGCTGCTTGTTAATGTCTGGAGATACTTTTGGTCGTGACAACCAAGACATCACTATTGTTATCTAACGGGTAGAAGCCAGGATCCTGCTAAACATCCAATGATGTGCAGGGACAGTTCTACCCCAAGGAGTTATCTTGCCCAACATCTTGTCAATTATCTTGTCAATAGAGCCTAGGTTGAGAAGCCCTGGCTCAGAGGATCAGTAATGGTGAAGCAAGTCGATTTTCCCCACTCCAGCTTCACAGAGGAAAACAAATATTTCACAGCATCCAAAACATGATAGAACTGTCAAAAGTATGTGAAGTAGGCTACATAAATTGTGAAACATGAGTCACGGCTATGTTTGTTCTTCAACAGTGTAAAAACTTGGAGAGTTTTTTTTTTTTTCTTTTTCTTTTATGAAAATAGAGAAAGGATGAGCACACTCTCTTGGGAGAAGCCAGAGTTCTTTCCTTTCTTTGGTCTCCAAATACCAATCAACCCTGACTTGTCAGAGACAGAGTTGTTAATTGTCTGGAGCATAATGGATAAACCACAGGGAAGGTGATCCGGTTTTCATAATGCTAAGTGCAGACCACTTTTCATCTTAAAACTATAGCCTTCCTGATTTTTAGGAAGACGTCTTGTGTTTTTGCCGACCCTGTATCCTTTTTTCTCACTTAAATAAAAAGTAATGCTTCCTCACTCATTTTCAGTCTACTGGACTCACTCGTTAGGATTCATGCTAAGCCTAAGATCCAGGCCTGGCTAATCCTGGAGACTGTTCTCTGGCCCTGTGGACTAGTCACATGGGTGGGAGAGGCCCAGGAGCTAAACCGAGACTTTCAAAGAGGCAGGTGGCTTCTATCCTGCCTGCTAAACTGGAATCTGGAATGATGCCAATGAATGTTTGACTGGTCTAATTAATGATAGAATGAATAAATCCCATCCTTCTCTCTTAATATACATTTTTTTTAATTTTGGGGTTTTTTTTCTGCAAAATATGGGGTTGAGTCACAGCCAACTTTCAGACACTGCGATGCTATAATTCTAACAAGCTCTATCCAGCTAATAAACTTGCAAAAATAAGTGACTCATCCGTTTCTGTCCTTGTATCAGTCATCTTCCATCTAAAAAGAGTTTGATCATGTACGGTTTACATTGTCCAAGGAGACACGCCAAGCTCTCAGAAATCACTTTCTCTGCCTTCATTCCTTTCCATGTCAAAAGTCTCAATCAATGAAATAAATGATACACAAAGTCCCAAGTCACCTGGCCCTCCTCCTGCTGATACCCTCTCCTGTGCTCCAAAACAAAAGCACATAGGCAGGAGGAAATGCTTTATAATAAAAGTGGGCGGTGGGGGTGGGAAAGCACAGCTCACTTGCTAGATTGACACTGTCTTCTTTTCTAATACTAAATTCAAAGGAGGTCTAATTAGTTAGGCTGGTGCTGGGAAAGAGAATTCTGCCATGGTTTGTACTTTCTCAGAAATCCATGGTAACAAAACCCTCTGGAATGCGGTGACAGTTACAGTATGTTTAATGTTAATGACCTTACTGCATTCAGGTGCAAAGCATTCTAGGATTTTTACCAGCATGGGCTGATGAGAAGTAGAGACGGTAAGGCGGGACGGAGAAGTCCAGAAATAGACCCAACCCTAGCGCTTTCTCCAAAGACATAGATGGATGGTTGAATGTGCATGACCCAAAGTGCCCTGCTGTCTTCAGCCCTATTCTTGCCAGCCTCAAAACCCCAATTTGTCCACAGTAATTAGTGAATAAAGGCAGCCGGGCAGGTGGCAGGTGGCACTTAAAGTCTGATGTGTGGGAAGATCATAATTTCTGTTCATGTTTAGCAAGCCTTCAGCAAACGGCTGAGAGAACGGGAAACAAAGTCCCATTCTCCAGAGAGAAGAAGCAATCTAGTTCTAGAGGACAAGCAAAGACACAATCCAGGAAAAGAAAGCAGACGCCACAGATCAGGTGCCAAAGAATCTGGGGCAGGAGTTGAAGCTCCAGCCGGTGCAATAGTGCAATCCCAGTACTTGGGAGGCTGAGACAGGAGGATCACAGGTTCGAAGACAGCCTTAGCAACTAAGCAAGACCCTCAGCAATTTAGCAAGAGCCTGTTTCAAAATAAAAAATATAAAGGGCTGAGAGTGTAGCTCAGAGGTAGAATGCCCCTGGGTACAATCCCCAGTGCCCCCCCAAAAAAGCATTTAAGCCCCAATACCTATGAGGGCCAAGGGAGTTGCTTGAGTCAGGTGGTCCAGTGTAACCTGGGGACCTGGACAGCACAGGTCCCAGCTAAGGGCACAGCTGCTACCAACTCCAGCCCATTGTCACCAAATATTGCCACCGCCCCAACATTGCCAGGTCTTTCAATGTTTCAAGAAAAACCAGAAATCCAGAGCATGGAGGAAAATCCCACACATCTGAAATGTTGGCAGCTACTTTCACATATTTTAAGATACTCTGCAGACCAAACAGAGCTGTCTGAAGGCTAAATATGAACCCACAGCCTCCTTGTTTGGGATTTCTGCGGCTCAGAGCTCCCCTGGCACATGGGGTGTTGGTTCCAGAATGACAATGTGACAATGCTAATTCCAGAGGCCACACCATATGCTAGCCAAGGATTCTAATGTGTAGGTCATACTTGGGGAACTGGGTAGGGGAGATCTCAGATGAAAGTCTCTGGTGACTTCAGAAATAGAAGACTAAGGAAGGTGAGGCTCACCCTAAGCCCAAAACCACAGAGTGGTCAGAGTTAAGAAAACAAGATAGCAGAAGAGAATGGGGCAGTGTGTGCAAAATCAGAAAGAGAACAAGCTCATAATATATATATATATATATATATATATATATATATATATATATATATAAAATGAACAAGTTCATAATATAATATATACGAACAAGGTCATATATTTATATGACCAGCAGCTTCAGAGCAGCTTCTGCCCCTCTTGTGTCACTATCCACACCCCTCACCATTCCTGCGCACATGCTAATCCCCGAGGAGCAACCATAACCAGCAACTGGTGGGAGAGAGTGGGTAGTGGCTCTTGTCCTGTGTTGAGGTCACCAAGATGTTCTACACACTGTCTCCCAGAGTTCCCCAGTGGGACAGAGCTCCAGTCGCCCACCGTCTGCCTGATGGCACATCCTATATTGACTTCTTTCCCTTCTCTATCTCACCTCCCCAGTTGCCAGGCACTGCTCCCTAGAATCACCTCCCAGATAAATTATATGGCTCCCTTCCCTGCTCCATGGTCTGCTCTTGGAGGAACCAAACCTAAGCAGTAACTTTTCAAATATGAAAACCCTAACTTAGAAGTGATGGGTTGACTGAGCGATTGGTATCCATGATTCTAGGAAGTGCAGAGTAAGCTCTGGAAATAGGGGACTGGATATGATAGGCATGTGTTGGGGGATCCTGAGAGTAAACCTGGACTTCGATGTTTACACTATCAACCCTGAGGGAACTTTAAAGATCTGGTCTGTGTTCTTGTGTTCTCTCTCTCTCTCTCTCTCTCTTTCTCTCTCTCTCTCTCTTCTTTCTTCTCTCTCTCTTCTCTTCTCTCTCTCTCGTCTGCCTCTGGCTTCTGTGTCAAAGAATTAATGATATGTAAATGAATCCCCAACTACATCAAGGAAGACCTTGCTCAAAAGAACCCGAAGCAATTCCTTTTGTAAAGGGTCAGAGATACTGGTTGTGCAAATAACTCCTCTTCGGTGTACTGAACTTTACATAATCTCTTATATGATGAGGTTCATCTATGATGAGTGGGTCTCTGCCACTAATCACGTACCTGAACACAGCCGATCTGCAGAGAGTTAAGAAAAGTCCTCCAGGAAGCCAGGTGTCTGTCATGAATCCACACCCTCCCAGAAAGTCAGCTTATGCATGTGCTACACAGAATTCACTTAATAGAAGTGGACAAGAGGCAAAAGTGGCAGAAGTGTGAGTGACTAGCCAAGGGCAGGGAGCAAAAGCAGAAAATCCAGGAACAACAGACAGAAGACCTCAAAAATCATAGCGTTTTTAAGCTACTTAGTACAAGTTCAAACACTCCTGTGCACATTGCCAGCACATGTGTAGCAAGTGGTTCATGATGTCATCTCACAGAACTTATCTTCTGTACAGATGTATGTGGGCATGCGTGCACACACACACACACACACACACACACACACACACAGATGTGTGTTGGCCAGCCCTGGGCACAAACTGTGACAGGAACATCAAGGGAACTAGGAAACAGTTTACAGGCATGTGACTGAGAAGCAAAGATAACAGGCTGTTCTATCACCTCTATGAATACTCTACTGTATTCAGAGTCCAAATCCAGCCAGACATGGTAGCACATACTTGTAATCCCAGTACTTGAGAGGCTGAGACAGGAGGATCACAGGTTTGTGGCCAGCCTCGGCTACTTAGTGAGGCCCTCCTCAACTTAGTGAGACCCTGTTTCAAAATAAAGAATAAAAAATAGGGCTGGAGGTGTGGCTCAGAAGTAGAAAGCCCCTGGGTTCAATCCCTAGTTCTGAAGAAAAAAAGAGTCCAAATCCTAAAACATCTGGGAAAATGGGATCTGAGAGGCTATAATACTTGATGCTCCTTAATAATTCCAAGGTAGCAGGACCATGGACCAATGTAGGAACCACTGCTTGTGATGATTTCTAAGTTTTCTTCCAACCTGGATATCTATGAGCCGAGTCACCGTGTGAAGATAAAACATGTGAAACTTCTTTTTGTAGGGGAAATGGTTGAATACAAGTGACATTATGTGGTTCAACAAGATAGAAGTTTCAAACTCTTGGTCGATTGGTTGGTTGGTTGGTTGGTTGGCTGGTTTTTTTTTTGGTATTTTTGTCTGTTTGTTTTTTGAGCATGGAACCTTTTCTTCAAACAAAGTCAGAGAGCTGTCATTTCCTGTAAAGTTAAGAATCCTGTTATAAGCACTGTAACACTTCAACAGATTTGATAACCAAGCCAGCCAAGTGACTAGGGGGCGGGTCACACGTACTATGTGGACATGCTGGACAGAGGGACAGCTCACATGTTGAATAGGACAGAGAAGGATGGCGCAAGATTTGATCATGCTGCTCAGAACATCATGCAATGTAAAACGTGTGAACTTCTTATTTCTGGAATTTTCTGCGTAACACTTTTAGTAACCACAACTGACTGAAACCATCGAAAGCAAAACTGTGGATGAAGGCTGTGCCATCCTTAAAGAAAAGTAGGACAGTAAAACAGCACATCCCTAAAATGCCCCTTTCTGTTCCCAGAAACCTAGCCAAGGGATCAATGAGAATAAATCTGAGCCGCAATGTCCAGATACGTATTATCTTAAAGGACACTGGCTTTTTCTCATGTATACTGGGAACGGGGTCAGGTTAGTGTTATCTGTTTAGAGCTGCTTTCTTGCATGCATGTCAAGTTCCTCAGGGTGTTGGTCATACAACAGGACAAAGCAAGCTATGCTAACGATGCTTCTGAAAGCTAACCTACAATAACTGCCATGGATCAGAGCACCACAGGGTGGAGGGGGTGGCTCATTCAGGCAGCCATCCCTGGACAAAGTGTCATGGGATGAAAGGCACTATTTCTTTTTTCTTTCTTTCTTTTTTTTTTTTTTTTTT